>JALIZH010025470.1:0-40677 GCA_030522465.1 Rhipicephalus appendiculatus
GAAGCGGAAGAACATCGTGCCCGTCATGAGGATGCCGTAGTGCGAGAGTACGAGGCTGAGGTGAGGAGACAGCGTCGACAAGACCCCACAGTTCAGGAACACGAAGAGGACGAACGTCGTGCCCGTCCTGAGGATGCCACAGTGCGAGAGAACGAAGCTGAGGCGAGGCGACAGTGATATGCTCCACCAGCTCAAGGACACTCGGTAGTCCCGTGCAGCTTGGGGCCAGATCGCCCGCACGCTTCGAAGGCCGTAATTGTCACCCGAGGTGATTGCACTCAAAAACATCCATCATCCGTCAAGCGGTCGAAAGGAGTGCTCAAAGGGTGCGCGCGGATGCCAAACAGCACAATTGAAACCAGGCGGCCGTGCGTCGGCTCGCTCCACCTGCGCGACACACTCTTCGTGCGGCTCTTATATTTCCCCTTATGTCCCAAGCGAGGGGGCGGCTTTGGCGGCTCCGCTCGTGAACGACACAACCACCGAGTCCGCTTTCTTTAACTGCGTGGGGTCTTCCGCGTCCCCTTTCGCGGAGCCAGCCCGCGTCCTTCGTTGGCGGTAAGCGGCCAAAATGGCCGCACGGGGAATCACTTCGCGCTTTGCAGCACTCGCATGCACTAGCCACTCAACAACAACACGCCGACTTTGCATACCTCATACTAACTGCGCCTCCTCTATGTTATGAATGCCAGCCAAATGCGGCTGATTCAACATAGAGTAGGCGCTGTCTGAGGCAAGGCGCAACATAGTAGTACGGCCGGCACAAGACTATCGTCTTTCGACAACATTTGCAGCCAAGCACGCAGATACGCGGCCAATTTTTTTTTTAGTTTTCTGATGCTCGACAGCAGCATGTTATCGTGTTTTGCGTTTCCCACCACAGCCATCACAACAGCTGTCATTCACGCCAGCCTTGACGGGCATCTTTGTGTTCATGAAGATTCTTGTGCATGGCTGTCTTGAGCGTAGCTGTTTCATGCCTTGCCGAAATTTTACGTTAACTCAAGGAGAGAGGTAGCCCCTTAGAAGGCGTTTACCATTTTCACTACAGTTACAGTTGCCACTTCAAGAAATATGAATACTCCCTCACTGCCAGCTTCTTGGCTACCTAGCCATTAAGGTTGCCCACCAGTACAGTATACTGTGTTTTTACCTTACTCACTGCTGATTCCACGCCCTCATTGAAGCTTTCAACTAAATGGCCATTATTGCTGGCTCTAGGCTAGTAGGCCGTGTACCTACCTTCACATTGTTCCTCTTAGTAAGTTTAATTACAATATTTGCCACTCTCCCGCAATTCTTCAATGTTGCCAACAATATTTATATTACTTTGTAAGGTAAATACTCACTCTTCTGTCGTGTTCTCGAGCTCTAGCAGGGCGACCATGGTAGATCCTTCAGGTTCTTGTGAACCTGGTATGCCAAAACGGTTTGGCTGTAAAGACAGAAAATTTCAAAGCGGGCCTTAAAAAGGTTATGTGGCATTTGAAAAAAAAAAAAACAGGCTCGTCACAGTGAGCAAAAAAGGGTTTGAGCACAACCACAAGCACAAACGCACAACGATTCTAAACAGTCTGTTGTTTTTGTGCTCGTTATAAATAGATCAAATGGCATATTTGGTCTTTGTGCGCTTGACTGTGTTAGGTAGGTGCCATATACTACTTGTGCACTGGCGATATTATAAACATTGGAAAACGAGTTAAATCTATACACAGTCATGGGGCTCTCTGCGACGCCGCATTGTGGTTTAAACATCCAGGAGGCAACTGGAACATCCGCAACGCTGCTTCTTTTCCTTACAAACCGGTCCTTGCTATGTCAGACCAGCGACACAAAACACGTTGTCTTGGGGTCATTTGCTTCCAGAGAACATTCCTGTGGCTCACCTGTTACAAAGACATTCGTTTGACATTTTATGGTGCTCTTATCATGCACCATCATCATGGTTCATTGAACAAGGTGTAGATGTCGCACTGCTCTATACCACAAGAGCAATAAGTAAAGTCGCGGGGTACCCGTTTGCACTTCGCTTAGAGGAATACGAGAATAGAAGCATATGGTACGCTTTAATTCATCATTATTTTGCAAACTAGCTAATTACGCACTACGAGCCTATAAGACAATGTGCGCACCAACGTAGCTAAACACAGCGTTGATGTTGGGCTCTGAAGATATGATGTTAAACTGTTACTTAACCATATGTGATGACCGCGCAGCTGTAATGCACGAACTCGTCAAGCAAATCATTTTGTGTGATGCCTGGTGCTGTTCTATACTTCTGCCACGCAATGTTACATCTGTTTCAAGGTAGTGTTTCTTATATATATATATATATATATATATTTATATATATATATATATATATATATATATATATATATATATATATATATTATGAAGAGTCTGGCTTCGGTTGCCGTAGAACAAATAGGATAAATATATATATGCTTCTACAAAAACTGTTTATTTGTGACGTTTCGATCAAAGACCGATCTTCATCCAGTCTTGATGAAGATCGGTCTCCGATCGAAGCGTCACAAATAAACAGTTTTTTAGAGGCATATATATGTATATATATACATATATATCTATATATATATATATATATTTACATAATTGTGTTCATTCTATTTTTTCTCACTTTTTTCTTCCATATGTATATCGTATTCTCCAGTGCGCGCCGATTTTTAGTTTATCTAAGCAGTTGAAATTCGCTGCTAATTTTGCTGACATTTTGCTTGCTTGTGTTATAATTCCTTCTACTTTTCCTGTTTACTTGCCTGTACTTTATTTCTTTTTTGAACATGACCACGTGTCTACGGCCAATCTGCTTAGGGTCAGGAATCACGTCAAGCTTGCTTTTTAACAGCTTTTAATTCCTGTCCTTGCATCTTCTTCACTTTTTAATCTGATTTGCATTTTGTTTTGTGTTGACCATTACCATTGTATGAAAATATTGAATCATTGTACTTTAACATTGTGCTTTAACACGATTGCTGAAAAAGATTGCTAAATAAACTTAAACTGAAACTGTTCAAATGGGTGCTCAAGAGAGGTGACATTTTTATAGGGTTTTTTGCGATTACGTTTGGAGTGTTAACGTGGGTTGGCCACAGAATAGTTGACAATCACGCAAAGTTTCTGGGTTCAACTCTGCCTCCAACTCAGGTTGCTCTTTCTCCGTCATGCGCGAGGTCACATGAGCTATAGTATACTGAAAAACGCAGAAAAGCACTTTTGGAGACCGGTTAGACTGGTGTCTAATATGATAGATCCATGCAGACTTTTTGCTTCATAAAAATTAGCTTCTTTTCTACCATGAGAAGTGTTGGCAGAAGCTCTCCGTAGTAGCCGCAGCTGCTTTTCTGAGAGATATCGATTACTGAAAGAAAAAAAAATATTTTATAACGTGAGCTGCTTCATTTTCTCCAATGATCGTCATGGAAAGTAACTTGTAATTAATAAACGTAGACGACTCTGCAGAACGTTTATAAAAAAACATGGCTGATTCCTCCGTCATAGGAATCGGTATAACACGAAAGTGAAAAGTGTCTTCAAAGAAATAGTGCTTATTGTGTAATGATAATGAGAGTTCGTACAACGTCTATTGCTGTTTTACACCTACAGCACCGTTTGACGTGGATGCACCCACGTCGACGCTTAGTGGCACATCCCCATCGCGACGACTAACGCCCATGATCATGATTTAACCGCTGTAATAGTTAAACTTTTGAACCTATACCTGGACACAGCGTATCACGAATCGCGCGCAAAAGTGACATCAACAAGCACGTAATAAACACTTCTTCAAAGCGTCGTCACTGAAGGAGAGAAACGGCACGGCGTGCACTCCTGAGGGATGCGGTAACCTACGCCTGCGCTCCTGCATACACTACCGCACTGCGCTTCATCAACACGGGAGGCAGAGCTTCAGCCGCGAACGCGCGCAGGCGTCCGGCATCCCGCTGGCCTCCGTCTCACTCCACCAAGGCACCACACTCGTCCGTCGACATCATTGCCTTTCTGCACCGCTTACTGCAGCAGTTTAATTGGTCGGTGCTATCACACTTGAAGTAGTCGGCTGCGAAACACCGTTGGTGCATGTGGAAGCGCACTACTCCGACAACGAGCCGTCACACGATAACACGAAGCAAAAGGCTAGAGTGACACATAATTGCGTCTAGGGCGATTCCCCGATGCTGGCGTGGGCAGCTTTTGTTGCTGCTATCGAGACGCTTTCACCATGATCTCCGCTATTCGGAGATTGCGCGCCGGCACGCAATCTCGGACGCCATGATACAACTGCGTCGTCGACGAATCATTCTCTATCGGTGCTAATGTCGTGCCGCATTAGTTCTCTTCATCGCGCACAGACGGCGGCACCGCCCGCTGCCGCCAACAGAGAGCACCGAGCGAGAGAGATTGCGTGGGAGATATAAGGCGCGTTAGTAATATGTTCTCCGTCTGCTTCTTTAGCTGAGTCGGTAGAGCGTCGGGCGCTACCGTCGCGGGCGAAGAAGTCAAAGGTTCGATTCCCGGCGGGGGGAACATTTGCATAATTATTTTTCTTTCTGATTTAGTAGCGTTCATTATATAAACGTCATATCCGTAACCAATATGCTTGGTGGACCCCGGCATAAAACACTTTCGTGTTAAAAAGTAGTTCACCTGCAGCGATATGGGTAGAGAATCCCTGAGATATTCGCCCAGAAAGTCGAACTCCGCGTCTCTTATATATTGCCACGCGCGTTTCATATTTTCACTTTTGCTGTATTCGGTTTTCGCCCAAAGAGACTGTCAGCAATGCTCAGCGCAAACCGCGCCTCATTGTTCCAGAAGCTTCGCGATTATTGCACATCGTTTTGTTAGGATTGCGCGCAAGACGGGAACACTCGAACACTCGAGTGCTAACGCTAGAATATTCGACGGCAGATCTATAAATGCCGACGCGCTTCACCGCTTGTCAGTTTATCGACGACCGACGCTCCTTTCACCTCTGTCACTGCCAGTGTGTATTGCTGACTTTCCGTTTACCGGCCACACGTTCGGCCAAATAAACAGCTTCATCTTATATATACCGTCTGGCGCCTTCGTCGACGTCGCGACCACGTGACAATATGGTAGGTCGAGCTTCTCCGAGAGTGTCCTTGAGTTTCTCTTTGTTCGTGAGCAGTACGCCCAATGCGTGGTAGAGAGAGCTCCATCGCGTGATGCGGGGTGTTGGCAGCTGTCTTCCGAGAACTGATAGCACCGTCTCCGCAGACTTTGGCCGATTAGATCAGCCCCAATAATGAACGCATTTCCCCATTGCACTGTCGTGGAGACGATTGCACGGTAGGACTTCCGTTGAGGGCTCTCTTGACGTCAGCCGTGGCGACGAGGCTTAATGTATGACACGCGCACCGCAGACGATGAGGAAGCGACGACCCCGAGAGTTCAAGGGGAAACGTAATATGGATTTCCCGGTCTGTAAAGAAACAAGAGGAGTCAGTAAATTCCCGTTCGCTCATTCACCGAAACAAATAGGAACTCTTCAACAACAGATCAGGTGAAATAGCTCAGACAAAAATATTCGGAGAGACGTTAATGCGTACCGTCAGTGGTGTCATCGATTCCAAATTCCTTGAAAGCCTTTACAATGTTGCTTCCGTTGTGGGCCACCGTGCCTACGACTTGCTTCGTTTCCAGGCTGAAGTCTGCGTAGACATCCTAAAAGCAGCTCTGCTACACGGTCCTATGAGTGCGTTCCGAGAAAGCGTTTGTAAACTAGAGCTGTCTGTTTGCGTTAAAGCGTGTCGAAATCAATATGGAAAGACAGGGTCAATTGCACAGAGTTATTTACAGAATCCAGTGACTGAACAATTTTAGGTATGAGCAGCATTGAGTAATCCTTGAGGCAAATGATAGGTCAAATTTGTTGCCAATACGACCACGGTTGTTAGGGCGAGTCATCTTGTTCAGTGCAACTCGAGCCTTTCAAGAAAATCACCCAAAGCTTGAAATTTACTCTGAGGCAACGCGTCGGTCAACCTCTTTCAAAAGTTATGCTTTCTGTCTCGTATGCGGAGTCGCGCCCGGTGCAAGAACGCCCGCGTACAATAGCAGGTACAAAACTGCGTAACTTTAATTGCCTACAAAATAATTGAAATTGCCTGGTTACCCAGCGTGCTGTTAAACCCTTGAAGCTTTTTGTTGAAGTAGACCACACGTGCGCAGTTGTACATATATGTTTCGTCGCTTGTAGCTCACTTCTGATGCTGCGAAGTTTGTCTTCGAATGCCGTCATCTATCCTTCTCCCGAGTGTCCTTCGAGAAAACAGCACCACATCAGGGCAGGTTCCTGAAAATATGTGACATGCTGCGTTATTCGCCTAACACACCAATAGAGCAAGAAGTGTTCCAGCTAGACGAACTGCTGCAAAGCATCTTCCTCCACAAATTGCAGAGGGAGCATGGACTTGACAATCATGTTCTGCAGAAGCTCAGCGAACTTCTTTTGACCTGGACGCTTTTGGGTTAAACCAAAATAGTTGCCGAGACTTGCTGTGCATTCTAGCTGCTCGGTGCGCTCGCGTTCTTTTGCTTCATTGCATCCAGAACTGCACTTCAGGGGCCTCTTGAGGTACTGCTCATATTATGATTCACCATTTGGATGTACCCTCTGGGAATAAATAAAACGTATTCGAGCTCAGCGGCACGTATGAAAATTATAGAGTCACAACAATAACAACTGGGAAAAAGATACACGTTTCTTACCTTGAGATGGACTTTGCTCTTTGACGTCGATGTCCGCGAACAAGAAATTACTTTTCCGCAAAAGCTTACATTCTGCTTTGAGCACCGAAGCATTGTATCCATCCTTTACGGGTACAAAGAACGTGCTATCTAGTATAGACTTTGCTGCACGGCCTTCACCGTTCGCCATTGCTCGGTCTTGTGACGCGTGCTTCGGTGGTGCCTTGCCCGTCGTCGCCGTTCTCAATACTGCAGCTCGTGTGACTCGTGTCGCGACTCGAGGGCTAACTCGTCCTACTGTACAACTAGACGCCACTTAAATACAGTAGAGGCAGCTCAGCCAAGTGTTACCAGGCGAGAACTGTTGCGTCGGCAAAGGGCACCAACATTTCATTGTGGCCGGTGCTACAACGACAGTTCATCGAATGGTCATCATGTCAAAGGGCGCCTCGTCCGGTGGCCGCGCATCATGGGCGTCGGCAGGATTTTTTTTTGGGGGGGGGGGGGGAGGGGGAGGGGGGGTGAAGGGGCGAGGGGCGGAGCGTTGGTTTAGCTTGGGCGACGTTTTTAGATTGCTTGGGTGAGGGGCAAGTACTGGTGTGGCTTGAGGGTGGCAAGTGCCCCTTTTGCACCCCCCTTGCCGACACCGGGGATAAGCAGTATCGCGCTACAAGAGTATCACGATAGTATTTTAGAGATACTTTTGAGTATCTGTATTTCTGTATTCAAATTCATTTGAAAAATGTATTTGTATCTCAGTAGTGAAATACTTTTACGATGTGTCGGTTGTATCGCGATACTGTGCGGGGCACGGGTATCTCGTTACATTTATTGCGATATCAATTATACGGACACTCTAGGCTGGTTTTCGCCGTCGGCGTGAGCATCGGCTTCGACGTCATCGTTGCCATCGCCGTCATGTCCCGTATATGTATATGTATTGTAAGGAATCAGACAGAGGGACAGCACCCGTTCCTGGGCCGGCTGTTGTTTATCCCTCGTATTTCTCTTTCTCGCTATAGCTGCCCACGCGCCAGAGCGCCGGTGTCGTTCTTCGTCGTCACACTCGATCATGACTGCAAGCATTGTCGGCGGAGCTGTCGACAATGTTTCTGGCGGGCGATGCTGGCTGCATCGCGGCGGTCGGTCGCGGCCACGCCGCCACTTGGCTCGTTCATCTGCCGTGCGTATGTCTGGTGGACGGCACTGGCTATTTCAGAGTGGCCGGGCTCGGCGATGCTGGAATTTAACTTGGAAACTTGGCAAGTATAATTCCGGAGGCCGACACTGGCTGTGACGTAGCGGTCGCAAGTCTCGAACCCGCTGTAGGTGGTTTGCAATATTGCCGATGATGATGGCTCTGGTTCATGGCGCTGACTGTCTTGTGGTCGCACGTTTGCGCTTGCTGCATGCCGTTTCCGGTGGCACGTATTATCTACCTTGTCCCCTTCCGGTAGCGCGTCTTGAGTCGGTATGTCATGGCTGCATGAAGAGTACGAGCGTGTCCCAGAGCAGGTAGCGACAGTCTCAACAGGTGAGCTGCAGTGCACAGTTGGCTCCTCGAGGGGGTGCCCCTCCGGAGCTCCATCCTCGGTTGCGGTCAGGTTAGAGTGGGTGGGAGCAGCGAGGTGGTAGTCAGTCGGTCCAAAGGCAGCTAGGAGTTCATCGCTCCACTCTGCCCAGGACTGCTGACTACGCCTTCGTACCTGTGCCACGCCGCGGCACCATTTCGTAGGTGGTCTGTGGCCACACACCACTTCTGCTGGTTCGCCCAGCACTCGCGAGCTCCGATAGCGTTCGTGGTCACCACCGAGTTGTAGGCGTCGTTCTCAAAGCCGTGAAACTCCGCTAACTCGCCGGCAGCCGGCGATGTTGGGATGGCCTGCAAAAATCCAGATAGTGCTTAGCAAGATGTGTGCTTGGGCAAGTCGGTTCATACTTGATGCGAAACAGACGATAGCTAAGAAACGGGGACATAGACAAGAGGCACACAGGACAGGCGCTCAACTTCAACTGAGGTTTATTGAGCAGACATGAAAATTTATACCAGCAGGCAGCCAACGCGATAACGTTGATATGCCAGCCATCCCGACAACAAAAGTGTCACACCCACACCAGAAACACCGCATCATGCCGCGCACCTATGCTTAATCAGCTTCCAGCCGCGCAAAGTCGATAGAAAACTTCCGAGATTAAGGCACCGCGACACATTTGCACTAAACAAAGCTAGAAAGAGGCATGCGCAATGACTAAATCCTAAAATTCGAGATGAGCGTCATAAAAAATATGAACTAGCCATGAAAGGAAAAGAATAGAAAACAGCCTCCTTTGTAGAAACAAACAAACCCACCGTACTGTAAAAAAGGCTAGAGACTCTGCACAGGTTCTAAACTGAATTAAAAATTAATAATAAATAACTTCGCCAGGAGCAGCGTGAGAGAAACAGATTTTTAACAACACCGTAAACTCACCAAACAACAAAGCTTGATCACCAAAGCGCCGTGTCAAAACCAAAGTAAAAAGCAACAAGATGTCGATAACAATACTTAAACAACTAGGAGCTGCGTCAGAAACAATGGAGGAAAACTGATCGTCAAAAAAAAAAACAAAACTAACATCACAAAACAGCTTTTCAAGGAATGGAGGCTTACAGATAACCTTCTAAGAAGGCGACTTCCTTGTCACAAAGGGTGATAGAAGGAACACTGATACACTTATCACCGGACCGGTGGATGTGGTATGAAGTGCACCGCCAGCTGCCGGTGCACTTCAAGCGCGCGACATACAACCAAGCTCGTTGCCGGCAACCGCAAATGCGTTTTGGACAAGTCGCACCGCGACGGCGAGGCCTTCGCCCAATATCGCGCGCGAGCCCGCAGCTCATCACCGCGGCGAACACTCGATGAGCGAGCGTCCGGGCGGCCGGCGCCAGTGGCGGCCGATTTCCAGGCAGTCACAAAGCACAGGCGAGCTCACACCCAAGCCAACCTCCGTGGGGCATTTCGTGCGCGCGATATACAACACGATCGAAGCCCGTTGCCAAAAAGCGCGATGAGTTTCGCGCACGCGACAGGTACGGCAGAATAAAGTATGATCACTTACTTGTGAAAGAATCCGGCGCCGATTTCTTCACAGAGTCAGACTGAACTCATGGATCCCGATAGGCCTACTGTATTCTCGGCCGCCATTCCCAGCCGGTGGCGACGCAGTGCCGCAGTGCCTTGAATACGCCAGAGACATACAACACGGCGTCGACGGCGTCACGACGTGTTGAGACCCGCTCCTGACATCATAGGTGCGGCGAAACGTAAAAGCACCACCGTGCACACGCTCATCCACGCTTACGTGTATATCTTCTAAAGCACCGCAGCGTAGTTGGCGTTGTTCCTAGATCGTCGAACTCTCCGAGCGCGCCCAACGCGCCACGCGCCACCACGAAAACAAGCGAGAAGACTGACCCATGGGCGAGGAGGACGGTTAGTTCCCTTGACAACGGTTTGCACACGTGACGTATCCCTCCACACGGCCTGCACCTCCCGCGCGGTTCATCCCTTTGGAGACTTGGTTTGCACACGGCACGCATCCCTCTGTGGTTACTCCTAAACGGTCTATCCGTTCATCGCGCGCGCCTATTGGGCTCCATTACTCCCCTTTCGGGTAATTTTGCCTTAGAGTGTAGACGCATGCCGACAAAGCGCTCTCAGCGAGCGCTATCGTCTGCTAGGTCCTTAAAGGGCCCGTCAACAACCCCGAGGTCCAAAAATTGTTATAGAGAGAAATATGTGCACTTTTGCTATGTGAACATGCTGCCGCAAGAATTTTGCGAATACGCGCAATAATAAGGAAGTTACAGGGGTTAGAAAATCCGTTTCAGCTGGTTTCAAATTTTCGCGCGGCCTCGCCACCCTTCTCCGCTGTAGAAATGGGGAGGCGTAGCCCGTCGTCGTGACTCCGCCCACTTCGGCAACGTGACACGACGTCAGTGATACGTCATCGGCGCGCAGCCAACGACCGAGCAGGGCTTCCCCCACATGAGCACGTGTCAGCGGCGCAGGAGGAAGCGCGATGCGAAGAGACGACCCTTTCCCTAGCGGTAAAGTAGCGACTCTAGCGAGACGCCTCTTTATCTCGGAGGCTTTCCGTTCTGGCAAGTACCGCTTCTCCCGGTAGTCTCGGGCTCTACAAAACGGCAGAGGGCAGCACAGGAAAATGAAAATGCGTACTGCGCGGCCGAAACTGCATCACCGTAGGGCCAAGGCGCTGTTTCGTAGGGCAAAAGACCAATCGACGAGCTCAGTGCCACGTCAGGTCGGCGATCGCCGACTTGACGTCACTGCGCGTACAAGGAGGATGGGTCAGGTGTAGGAAAGCAGCGCGGGAATTGTTTTTCGAAATGGAGGGTCTGCGCGGCGCGCAGCGCTGTAATATTCGGGAAACGTGGTCGCCGCGGTCTACTGTACGAATTGGCGAGCTTGTTTGGGGGGGTGTTAAAAAAAAGTAGGAGCCTGTTGACGGCCCCTTTAAGGACGCCACCCCATATCAGCTCACTTCATATGAAGAGTCCTCGTGAGTAGCCACTAGTTCTGACTAGAATTTTATGTTATGAAGATTAACGTTTGAGCTTACAATGAGGAAATAAATTTTAAAGCTACGCCACATGCACCCACTCATCAGATAAGCTTAAGCTCTTGTGGTCTGGCTCGGTATGACGCCATGTTTACATATGCAACTTTTGCCGACAAAACAGCGCTAAAGCAGGCAGTAAACATATCACCATTCAGGCTACTTACACAGCAACGACACTTGCCACCATGCTGCTACCTGTCACGGACGAAGACAATATCGACGTCTCAGCTTATCTGCAACGCACCCAAAAAGTCCGAGAGCTGTCGGAGTGCGCACAAAGAATTATCACAAGCTCGGCACCCGTCATTACAACGTTCGAATATTGCTCATGGACTACCATACTGGCGACCGTGTTTGTGAATGGAGACCGCTACGCCGACGTTTACTCAGCAAAAACTTGATATATAGAGTAAAAGGTCGTTAATTCGAAGTCGGTTAATTCGAACTTACAGTCAATTCAAACTGACGCCCTGGTCCCGCCACAGCCCTGTATATTTTTTGGGGGGAGGACTCCCGATAATTCGAACATGTCGTTATCCACAATGGTTAATTCAAACGCGGAACCCCCGGTTCGTAGATGTCGGCCCAGAGTGATCAGAATATGTTGCGAAACCAAACCAAACTAAGCTTCCTAGAGATTCAAAACAACGAAAGAGCAGCATTTCTCAGATGAGATTTCGGATGCTGCGCTTGAACTATTGGGCCAGCTACAAACGATGCTCATTAGGTCGCGACGGACGAAGCCCAAGCAAAATGACAATTACTTGTTGTTGTTGAATTAACCTTATTCTGGTCCTGAGAAAACGCAGCAGAGACCCCGATTACTTTTAATTTTGAGATCGCTAACTCTACCATGTAAATAAACGTGTTTTGGAGCATAAAAAGCGTCATATGTTTCGATGAAAAGGCTCACTGCTCACATGAATGCATTATGCATGCCAGTGTTGCTGGCGTATCACTGACTGATGAATTAACTGTTCGCTGTGTAGCGAAGCTTTGGAACTATACAGTGGGTCGTCCTCTCCAGCGCCTTCTAGTGGGTCGCCCTCTTCGAAGAGAAAGAGCAGCTCGTGCTGAGAGTCGGTACCCGCCTTGGCTGTCGCTGTCCTGCATCGTCGCCGAGTGCCCGCCAATGAACGTCTTAACAGCTGTTAAAAGCTCCATGAACTTAATAAACGAAATCGCCTGCCACAAACGTGTAGTAGCGCCTAGTTCGCGATAACGAGTCCAGCGGTGGCTTTTTCGGGTTTTGCCCGCGCAGTGTGACGCAATGTTTGTACATTTTAACGCCTGGTCACTAATTCGAAGTCCGCTTAATTCGAACAATTTTATAATCTCCCTCGAGTTCAAATAAACCAGTTTTTACTGTACTATTTGCAGTGCTGAGAAACGAGGAAAGGAGAAGACACGTAAACGACACATCCTTGCGCAACATATCGTAGAAGAGTCTGGTGTTGGGCTTGTTGGTACATAGCTTGGAAACGAGGAACCCAACCTTCAAAACACACGTACACAAGAAGAGAAGTATGACGACCACACACGCTGGGGGTGTGTGGTCGTCATACTTCTCTTCTTGTGTACGTCTTTTTTGAAGGTTGAGTTCCTCGTTTCCTTGCGCAACAACCTAGAAGCAACCAAATTACACAGCGCATGTCTGTGTCGTTTATGTCTTCTCTAGTCCTCCTTTGTTAGTACTGCAAATACGTAGTATATAACACATGTTCCAAGTACTCCATCAACGGATTCTTCTTAAGCAAAGAACCCCGAGTACACGTCGGACTGTAATGGGTAAATCGACGTCTCAGCGCGATTTCTGCCGACGGCGCCAGCAACTCTCAGCGGCACCGGAAACACACCGAGGTCGTGCATATCGTGTGAATTAAGCAGCTCTATACTGACTGGCTCATGAATGCTTAGTACTTCGCACTTCTTCATGTGATTCTATATATGTATGTGTGCGTTTCTTTCTTCTCTTTCATGCTCTTTTGCGACTTCGGGACAACACTAATTTTTTTGGATGGGGCATTGTTTCTTTTTACGAATTCAGGCTTCACCCACAGACATAGGTCGGCACTTTAAGGGAGTACTCACTCAAACTCACTCACCACAATTTTTTCAGCCTTCGCACTCACTCACGTTCACACTCACGTCCACTCACACTCATGAGTACTCACTCACGTTCACACTCACCTCCACTCACACTCATGAGTACTCACTCACGTTCACACTCACGTCCACTCACACTCATGAGTACTCACTCATACTCAACTCACCACGTTCAAATGAGTGTGAGTGAGTGTGAGTTGAGTGCACTCATGAGTGAGTGTGCCGAGCTCCATAGGTCGGCACTTTAAGGGAGTACTCACTCAAACTCACTCACCACAATTTTTTTCAGCCTTCGCGCTCACTCACGTTCACACTCACGTCCACTCACACTCATGAGTACTGACTCACGTTCACACTCACGACCACTCACACTCATGAGTTCTCACTCACGTTCACACTCACGTCCACTCACACGCATGAGTACTCACTCATACTCAACTCACCACGTTCAAATGAGTGTGAGTGAGTGTGAGTTGAATGCACTCATGAGAGGCTGTTTTAGACGGTTTCGTTAACCCATTAAGGCCCACGAAATAAGTACCGGTTGGATTTTATTGAGATATCACAAATTTAGTTAAATGCAATAGACAAGAGTACGTGCAAATTTTCATAGAGTTTCATGAATTTTTACAAAAGTTATGATACCGTACTTTTTTTAATTGTCGGTGACATTAACAATAACATGCTAGGTGACTCTCCCCGCTCTAAACAACTCCAGCCGGTTTTCAATTCGTATGCATGCGCAAACACGATAACAACGCCTAGCCGCACATCGGAAAATCTTCGACGCTACTTGATGTCAGTGTCATAAATCTATAAAGCAGAAATTGTATTTCCGGGTTACTGTCATACGATGTCAGTGACCACCTACCTATTTTTTCCCTCTTATCATTATCCTAAACACAAAATAAAAAGCAGATCATGAAACAGTACCGCAAAATAAACAATATTGCGTTAGACCGATTCGGAGCTGAAGTTGCTTCGATGAACTGCAATACAGTATGCACCGAAAGCGATACAAACCAGACTTTTAATCTTTTCCTTAAGAACCTGAAGAACATATATGACCGCACCTTTCCTGTAACGAAAATGTCCTCGAAAAAGAAGAAGATACGCAAGCCATGGATTAACAACGCATTATATGACAGAGTACAAGCCACGCTTTGTTAAATCTCGCGATATATCACTTCTTGAAGGATATAAAAATTATCGCAACAAGTTAAATGCTGACATCAAGCGATCCAGGACATCTCACTACGAATACACATTTGAAAGAATCTACGATAATCCCGCAAAAATCTGGAATGAGGTAAATAATTTAACTGAACGTAATAAAGAAGACCATGTTGATATCACTGCCTTTGCCGACGATAACACAGATGTTGAAGCACTATCAGTCATGAATGAATATTTTGTTAACGCTGGCGACTACATAGATTCATCTTGTGGTGCAACAGATACGCCTGTTGTAGATAGAAAGAGCCTGCCACACTCACTCTTTTTTATCCCGGTCACACCTTATGAAGGTTGAAAGATTAATCAGTAAAATACGTGACAATGTTGCTCCAGGTGTTGACGAAAAAGCGGCCAGCCCGATAAAATATGTAGCGTCACTAATTTCCCATCCTCTTTCAGATATGATGAACACAATGTTAGAAACCGGCATTTTTCCTTCAGAACTAAAGGTAGCTCGCGTTTGCCCTATCCACAAAGGGGGTTCTAAGAATGTACTATCAAACTACCATCTGATATCTGTTCTTCTGATACTCTCAAACGTTTTTGAAGGAGTCGTACGAACCAGACTTTTAACAAAGTAGCACATAATAAATAAAACAGAGTATGGGTTCCAAAAATTTAGGTCTACGGAATCGACGCTATTAGATACCAAAAGAAGAGATACTAACGAACATGGAAGACGAAACGTACACCATAGGTTTTTTCATTGGTTTGAAGAAGGCCTTTGATACAGTAAAACATGACATTCTAATATCCAAGTTGCATGATTATGGTTTAAGGGGCGTGGCAGATAAAATTATGAAAAGTTTTCTTAGCGCCAGAAAAGTTTGTAAAACTTGGTAACATTGCTTCCCCAATAAAAACAGACAATGGTGTAATAGCAAGCACAGCCCAGTCGAAAATTCCAACAGCCTGACGGTCTAAGGGAATACGTAATTTGGGCCTGCATGTAACTGGTCTGATTGTAATTGGGCTGATTGTAACTGGGCTGATTGTAACTGGGCTGATTGTAACTGGTCTGCTTGTAACTGGGCTGACTGTAACTGGTCTGCTTGTAACTGGTCTGCATGTGACTGGTCCGCGTACTAGAGACTCGGCCAGGCCCGCTCATTAAGCAGTTTTTATGCAAGCCTGTGCAAATTTAGCAGCAGTGACTGCCCAATGTCAGCAGTTTCTGCGCTTTACGTGACCGCACAAAGGTTGCATGAGTAAAAGAGCCGGAAATTTGCCTTTGCACGTTACTGCAACCCTATGCGCAGACGGCTATTTCGTGGTAGGGGATATCTCATGCTACTGATCGAGAAACAATGTGTGTCAGTGCTTTGCTCGAGTGCCTTTAACTGCAGTTGCATGAACTGCATACCACAGACGACAGGATGGCACAAACAAGCTGCAATCGCACTGCTTTGCCCAATGGCTCTCTCACAAAACAAAAAATGTAAGGCATTATAACAGCCATAACCATCATCGCTGTATTGTGACTTCAGAGTGCGATAATCACATCGGAAGAAAAAAAATTCGAGTGATACTTCAGGTGTGTGATCATTATGCAAACAAACATGATTGGTTACGCCCCCATATTAATGAGATGTCCTAAATGTGACCCTTAGGAACTATGCAAAAAAATATGCAATACAAACTATTCTAGGTTTTCATCCAACACCCTCTTGATTTAGCATGCAATCCTGCAAGTAAGAGCACAACTACGCACCACAAAACACAACGGAAATGCTGATATAATGTTTAAATAGCAATGAGAAGTGACGAAGCAACGATTGAAAGACTGATGCATACTGAAGTAACAGGCGCGAGACAGGAATGAACACAGGTTTATTGCGTTAGTCGTTTAAGTAAGCAACTGCAGTGTGACCTCATGGCACTCAGACATTGACGCATGCGCTCGTGGCGTTTGCTGACATCACATCAATTCTCCTCCCTTAAGGGAGGGATCTACAAACGGTCTGGCGCCTTACGACGCCGGGTAGATCTGCGGACTGTATTTGCCGGGGGGCCCCGCATTGCCAGCAGACGGGTCATGATCTTCCGGGACTCCAGTGTTGATAGGTCCTGTCTCGTGCTCTGCGATCTGTGAGGAAATGGGGGTGGAACCCGGAGAGCTCACCATAGGCTCGCTATTTACGGTTGTTGGTGCCGACACTTCTTTTACTTCGGCGCCTTCCCCGTCCGAGGATATTGGTGCATGCCCGTCCGAGCGGTGCCTTAGCCGATCTTCATGACGCTCGCACAGTTCCCCGTACTCAGTCTTGACCGTGCTTAGGAGGGCGCCCCTTGTAGTCTGTACCACTGCGGGTCTCCAGCTGGCACCTGCACCATAGTTCTTACACCATACGGTTTCTCCGGCCGAATGTCTGCGGGGAGGTGCACCTGCAGCAGAAAAAGGTCGTGACACAACATTGTCCAACAGTGAACGAGGTTCAAAGCCAAGAAGCATGAAGCCTGGTGTCTTTCCGTTTCGGAGCGGGGTGCGCCGATAACGCAGTAGCCAGCGGGCCAGGCGCCTTTCTAGGGTACCGTGCACGTTTTTTCGCAACCCTTGTTTTACCGTTCGTACAGCCCTCTCTGCCAGCCCGTTGGATTGCGGGTGATATGGCGGGGATCGTAGGTGTATGATGCCATTATCTTCCATAAATTGGCGAAACTGTCTGCTTGTAAACTGGGGCCCGTTGTCCGAAACGACGGTTCGCGGCAATCCAAATCTGCTGAATATGCAACGCAAGGCCGCGATAGTGTTGTTTGCGCTGCTTATTTTCATTGGTACAACCTCGATCCACTTGGTATGTGCATCCACTACGATCATCAACATTCGCCCTTCCACTGGTCCTGCAAAATCAACGTGAATTCTCGACCATCGCTCAAATGTCTCAGGCCACGGAACCGGCTCTTGTGCTCGTGGCATGCTGCAGTTTTGCTGGCACACTGCGCATGCGTGCACGATACTATCAATATCTTTGTCAAGTCCGGGAAACCAGAAAAGTGCTCGAGCCAGGTTTTTCATTGCTGTCATGCCTTGATGCGTATCGTGCAGGAGCTGTAGCATTGCTTTCCGAGCTGCGGCGGGTATCACGGCACGATGGCCCCAATAAACAATCCCGTGGCTGCACGTCAGCTCGTCTTTCTTCTGGAACAACGGCCTCAACGCTTCTTCTGTTGACGGCAATTTCCTTGGCCAGCCTTCTCGAATATAACGCAGAACCGGCCTGAGTATGCCATCACGTGCTGTCAATTCGGCCAAATCGCGTGACGACACGAGCCCTGTGTCTAGATGGTCTGCGAGCAGCACGTATTCTCGTTTGTCTTTCAACATTGACTTCACTGTGTTGTCATCGTGAGGCATTTGCACGGGAAGACGGCTCAAAAGCGTCAGCCACAATCACTTCCTTTCCCGGTTTGTACTGAATGGAGTACTTGTAGCCACCGAGTAAAAGAGCCCAGCGCTGTATTCTTGCTGCTGCCAAAGGCGGTATTGGCTTATCGGGACTAAAAAGGCGCAGCAGCGGTTTATGATCCGTGATCAATGAAAATTTGTTTCCCAGCAAGTACTCGCGGAACTTCGTCACGCCGAATACCACCGCTAAGGCTTCGCGCTCAATTTGGGCATAATTTCGCTCGGCTGAAGAGAGAGTGCGAGATCGAAACCCGATCGGTTGGTTTACGCCGTCCACTACGTGGTACAAGACTGCTCCGATACCACACGAGGATGCATCAGTTTCCAAGAAAAGTGGTTTGGCTGGATCATAGTGAGTCAAAAACTGCACCTTTTTTTATCATCCGTTTCACTGCTTCGAAGGCATCTTCTTGCTTAGCTTCCCATTGCCAAGGAGTGTTCTTTCTTAACAACTCGTATAACGGCGCAAGTACTGTAGCCAAGTTGCCCAAGAATGCATTGTAATACGTAACCACGCCAAGTAATGCGCGCAGTTCCGTCACACACGTAGGTCGAGGCATTCGCAAGAGAGCCTCGATGTTTTCAGTCTTTGGCCGCAGGCCATTTGTGCTAATGCGATGACCCAGGAACTCCACCTCCGGCTGACGAAATCTGCATTTGAGCGGGTGAAGCTTAACACCGGCTTCCCTGAACCGCTGGAATACCTTACGCAACGTGTCACAATTTCCTCTTTTTTCGGCGACAACCACATCGTCCAAGTATACTTGTACTCCCGGTAGACCCTGCAGTATTGCTTCCATTCGCTTCTGAAAAACTGCCGGTGCTGATGCAACCCCAAACGGTAGCCGGTTAAAGCAATGCAACCCTTTTGGCGTGTTTACCACCAACAGCTTCTTTGTCGGGTCATCGATTGGTAGCTGGTTGTACGCATCCTTCAAGTCTATTGTACTGAAAACTTCCCCTCCGCTTAACTTCGCAAATATGTCCCTTATCTTTGGCAGAGGATATTGCTCGGTGTGGCATGCTGTGTTTACCGTCGTTCTAAAATCACCACACAAGCGGATGGAGCCGTCTTTCTTGACAACCGGAACGAGTGGCGCCGCCCACTCGGCGCTAGCGACCTGTGTCAATATGCCCGTGTCAACCAATCTTGCGATTTCTTCATTTATAGGCTCTCGTAGCGCATATGGCACCGAACGGGCCTTACAGAACCGCGGTATGGTTCCCTCGCGCAACTGTAATTGAACCGGATGACCCTTAATTAATCCTAGCCCTGGCGAAAACAGGTCGGCATATTCCTCTTTCAGCATAGAAGCAATGGAAATTTCGTCAGGAGTTGGTCGCTTACCGTCGCTGACGTTCACGTTGAGCACGGGCCCTCCGGTCAGCTGGAATGCTTGAATTAGGTCCCGCCCACACAGGTTTGGGCCTGAGCAGCCGAGCACCACTAGCGTCGCGTTCACGGTTTTCCCAGCGTAGGTGACCGGAACTTGCAGTTGTCCTTTCAATGGTAGTCTCCCGAGAAAGCAACTCAACTGTAACGAGGACTTGTCGAGCCCGGGCCAACGGCGACGGTTCTGGGTGTAAGTTGGCCATGTCACTATTGACACTGGTGATCCTGTGTCCACTTGCATCTTCACGGGCACCCCTTTCCACTCCAATGTTCGCCAGAACGGCCCGACCGATCGTGTCGACGACTCACGGAGGTGTAGCAGGGAACTGTCCGTAGTCCTCGCTGTCCGAGGATGGTTCCTCACAGTGGGCTACGTTTTCTTGGCGTGATTTGGATTTGCACATTGAAGCCAGGTGTCCCCTCTTCCGACAACAAAAACACTCAGCGCGGCGGAACCTGCATTTGGTGGTCTTGTGGGAGTCGCTTCCGCAGCAAAGGCAGCCGGTCTGGTTCTCGTTGCTGGACTGTGTCATCCGCCTTGGCTGCGGCCTTCTGGAGGACTTCTGTCGCTCTTGCTTCGTTCCTACTGCATTAACGCCGTCGATGATTGGTCCATCTCCCATCTGTTGTACGTTGCGTGTCGCCATCTCAGCCGCTAATGCCGCATCCTCTGCTTCCTGCAGCGTGAGTGTGGATCTTGCTAGAAGATTACGACGAACTCCAGCATCCCGCTGACCACAGACAAGCCTGTCACGCAGCATTCTGTCAAGCGCCGCGCCAAAATTGCACCTTTGAGCCATCTTTCTAAGCTCCACAATAAAATCGCTCGTCGACTCGTCTGCTTGCTGATTTCTGGTGAAGAACCGATAAGACTCTGCTATCTCGTTGCCTTTCGGTGCAAAGTATTCGGTCAATTTTTGTACTGCTGCTTCGTACGTCAGATTCTGAATCTTGTCAGGCGCACAGCGGCCTGCCAGCAGGTCTACCGTCTTGGTACTAAGGGCGCTAACCAGTAGGGCCCGACGCTTCTTCGGATCTTCAATATCATGGGCTTCAAAGAAAGCTTCTAATCGCACCTGATATGCCTCCCACTTGTCGTCTCCTTCCTCAAAAACAGGTGGCCCGGCATGCGTCGCCATGCTGTTCCCTGGTCGTGGGGGTTAATCACCTCGTCGCCACTGAAGTAACAGGCGCGAGACAGGAATGAACACAGGTTTATTGCGTTAGTCGTTTAAGTAAGCAACTGCAGTGTGACGTCATGGCACTCAGACATTGACGCATGCGCTCGTGGCGTTTGCTGACATCACATCACATACGGTGTCGGCTATTTCTGTTTATATACACCCACAGACTCTATTCATTTTTACTCAGTAGTAAACTTAGGTAATAGCTGCAGTGATGCTACCTTCGAGCTTCATTTAGAGAAGACTCTTAAACTAACCGTTCTTAGTAAAATTATTTTGAAATGGCATCTTTATTAAGTGCTCTTTCGGTGAAGATCAGCCAGCTTCTGGGCCAGGTATGCACAATCTTCAACCTTCTGGTGGCGTCTCCCAATGTTGCATCAACAGAGCTGCGAAGAGAAGAGCACAGTGTTACACACATACATTCTAAACACAAGTATAACAGAATTGAGCAATCCTGCCAGCGTTTAAAAAAAAAAGTCTCAACAACACCAAGATGCATCCTGCTATCATGTTTCACTAGCAACGAAACTGCTACATTGCATGTGGGTGCAATCAAACCACATGAACAAGGAATGGTTTGAAATGCTGACCCTTGATGACTAAGAATTAATGCTCAGAAATTAAATCCACGCAAGCTTTCCACATTAAAAGGCTTCTGCAACACTTTTTGAACATGGTCAGAAAATGCTGTTTGGTAGTAGAGGCTCCTATAATCATGTGAGGCACACATAGCACAGCATGGGTCATGAAACTTATGTTTGTACCACCCTGCGCCTTGCCTTACATGCTCGCGTTGCACCTTATAGCCATAGAATTACACCAGCACATTTTTGTGATCATAATGAAAGTGAGCAGTGCATTAAACAAAGAAAAAAAAAGAGCTATTAAGGTCATGATGTGCACTGATGTACAGATGCAGCTCCTTGCACCCCCCCCCCCCCCCCCACCCACACACACACACCTTATTTCTTGCAGCTTTCAGTGCACTTGCTGGGACGTAAATGCTTTGCAACCCAACATGAGAGAAACTGGAGAGCAAAGATGGAAGCAGAGTGCTAACTTTAAACTTAGTTGAAAGCTAACGCTGTTTTTGTGTACTCGCTCTCTCAAACCTTGTCCTGTTGCGCTGCTCCACATAATGAATCTTAATTAACTAAATGTGGTACGAAGACAAGTTTTAGCAAAGAGGGTCAAATTATTTGACATCCTTGACAATTAAGTACATGACGCCCTCTCGTTATTTTTGCTATCATGATAGCACCTCAAGACCCTTCATGAAATAACAAGACGCTGCCATGAAGCATTCACCCACATAATGTTGTAATGTATCGTGGCATGAAATTTGACCGCCCTTCTAGCTAGTTTAACGTCATTGAATAGCCCGTACAGGCAGGGCTTTCACTGGCTAATAGAAAAGGCAGGCACATGTCAAACCAAGCGAAAATAGCAAAAAAAAAACAAGCATGTGTTGGAACATGGCAAGTGCAAAAACAGGAGGGGTCACCACATGCGTGAACGTGCACCATCCAGAAACACAAACTCTTCACCACACAGTGAAGTGGATGGTTTGCTCACGCCGGAGCATACCTCTTGCTTCATCCGAGTGGCTTCTGCAATAACGCGGGTACGTTCATCTTTGTGCCGGTACAAAACTGATGTGTTAAACTAATGACGACAACCACATTGATCACAATGAAGAGCCAGAAAACCATCCATCTTGTTTCACACGTTGCTTGTATGCTCACGAAGCCGGTAATTGAGGCACCTACCTGCCAGTCTGTCCGATGAAGCAGGCACCACACGACGACAGAGGAATTCCCTAAACAACCCTGCATACACAGTTCATGAACCGGTTATGATGCTTCACTATACATTTGAACGGCTCGACTTGCAACAGGGCTGCTCTTCTGCAAGAGTGAGGCCAGCTTGTGTGGAGCCGAAAAAACAGTATGCATGTCCACATGCTCACTGATTTTTATCAGTCTCTGCGATAGTTGGTGTTCAGATGGGTTGACCTCGACTTTTTCGCGCCTTACCACACTCTCTTGGGCGCCACCGTTTGCTGTACGCCCAACGTACTTGTGAGCTCTATGTAGGCAGGACCTTTCTGGGGCATTTATGTAGCACCTTCTAATGATAGCCCTTTCTACTAGTTTACTGTGACACGAGGTGTAAGGCAGCAATGGTTTTTGCACGCGAGGTTGGTATTGCCAGCAAACTTGGTCAGCGAAAAAAAAAACTATTTCACACCATGAACCCGAAACGAACTTCCTGCAGGCATTACATGAGTCAGAGTCTTGGACGGAAGGCAAATCTCAAATGTGCGCTGACCTTGACCCATGAAATGCCAGCAGAAAATTCCCTTCAGTTTCTTGATCTCAAATTGTCTTTTTCGCTGACCATGTTTGCTGGCAACACCAACCTTGCGTATGCAAAGCCGTCGTGCCTTACACCTCGTCTCACAGTAAACCCGTCAAAAGGGCTAACATCAAAAGGCGCTTCATGAATGGCCGAAGCAGGTCTTGCCACCATGCCGTTGACATGAGCTTCAATATACAGGCGGGCCAGCCTCAAGAAGTCGAGTTACCCAGAGACATTGCTATTTACTGCAGCTGAAAGCATCTGCAGAGCTCAGAAGTACGTAGGCTGCACAGCAGACGGTGGTGCCCAAGAGAGTATGGTAAGGCGCCAGAATGTCGCGGCCATCCCGCTCAAATGCCATTTATCACATAGACTGAAGATCGGTCGGCACATGGGTGTGCATGATGCTTTTTCGGCTCCGCACAAGCTGGTCTCACTCTTGCAGAAGAGCAGCCCTGTTGCAAGACGAGTAGTTAAACATAAGATGAAGAATCGTAACCAGTTCATGGACTGTGTGTGCGGGATTGTTTACAGAATTCCTCTGTAGTGTAGTGCCTGCTACGCCAGACAGACTGGCAGGCGCTTCAACAAACGGCTTCGTGAGCAGGCAAATAACGTCCAAAATATGAGGGATGGTTTCCTGGCTCTTCATTGTGATCAATGCGGTTGCCGTCCTGAGTTCGATAACGCATCGGCTTTGTACCGGCACAAAGATGACCGGACCCACATTATTGTAAAGGTGCCTCACATGAGGCAGGAGGCATGCTCCGGCGTGATCAAGCCATCCATTTCACTGTATGATAAAGAGTTTGCGTTTTTGAAGGTGTGGGATCGTGCATTCGATGACCCCTCCTGTTTTTGGCACTCGCCATGTTCCAACACGAGCTAGTTTATTCTGTTTTCGCTTCATTTCGCACGTGCCTGTCTTTTCTATTAGTCACTGTAAACACTGCCTCTCTCTATATATATACATATATATATCATTCGTTTCACAAAAAAGCTCAGTTGAATGTTAGCACTTGTTCGTGTGCATTCCCGTCCTAGATTTGAAACAATCATGACCCGATTTTCAGTGCTTCTGAGATCAAGGTGTTGCCCGAATTACCATGTGCGACTGCACAAAAGTAGCCTATAATGACCACTTTAATCTTGCTGAATGCAATGCATAAACAATTGCTAAACATTTAGAACTACACTGCTTTAAGATATACAGCACAGATCACTTGTAACATAACCGCTTTCAGTGCAGGACCAGATGTAATGCACTCTCTTCCGACTACCGCTTACCCTCCAATGAAACTTCAGGTTTATGCATACCACTTACTGTTCAGTACCCTAGGGTGAAAGACCGACTTTAACGCAGCTGCCAAAATATCCCCCCCCTCCCCCCACCACTAAGGTGGCGAGCATGCTTCATAAAAATGGAATTCTAGCCCGGGAGAGAGCAGCAAGAGCAGACTAAAAGAAAACTCTGTGCCAGCAGCGTGACAGGTTCTCGAGGTCAGGACAGGCTGCAGTTGCCAAGGTGATGGAGACGCCTTCGCGGTTTCTTGGCTCAGCCTACTTCTGGGCCGCACGTGCTTCGCACAGACTACGCATAAGTTGAACGTTTTAGATACATAACTGCTTTAAATGTACTAACGGTAAAAAGGTAACTGCAATGAATACCTTGCCGAGTCTGCATTTTCACATTTTCTGACTGCTTAAGCTGTCATGGTTCGCTTTATGTGGTTAGTGCTTATGTAAGGGTTAGTACATAGCCTTTGCACCATGATAACATTTTGTGCCATAAAAATGAAGTATGCCACTGAACTTGCCAACGCTACATTGCACCGTGAAAGGTCTTCCATATTTACTGAAAGTGCAGCGTTCGGTTGATTAATGATTGCGACTTTTGCACGATTGCGGCCACACCTTTGCGGGTAAGCATCAAGAATAAATGAAGGCGAGACGACATCCGCTGACAAGTGTGCCAGTATGATCGCTGACAGCCCTATGAACGGCTTAACATGTTTTCTATGAATGCCTAGCAAACTTCTGTAATGCCTTAGTATGTTCATATTTACTACACGGATAGGCCTTCATGTAATTTATAACACGTCCGTTTGTTTTAGTCTAGTATTTTCAATGTAATGAATTTCATTGTTTAAAACATAAAATAACAATACTGTTGGCGAATAAAAATTTATAGTAAAAAAAGAACCCTCTCAATCTTGGTCAGAATTATTCGGATTGATCTCCACTGCAGTATGGTATTCTGGAAAAGCACATTGCATCATTTTTATAAGAACAAAATTAGAAATTTTCAAACATTGTGTTTTCAGAATGTTGTCGCTACTGTGTCAAGTACATCTCTTGTTACAAGAAAATACAATAGCCTGCCTTTTCTTTTCTGAGGCTTACAAAATAGCAATAATGAGGAATTTACGGCCATTGTAAAGTTTTCTACAAAGAAAACAACCGTTTGAATGAACTGCATTTGGGTAGTTTGCAACACCAATGCTGTACTCGTAGAAGGGCAGTGCACCATTAATCCCTCGGCATTTATTATTTTTTCAATGGACGTACTTATATAAAGCCAACAAAGCTTCACGAAAAGCCGTGAGATGAGTCTTGCTTTCTGACACTGTGTATTATAAATAAAGAAATCTCGAACAGCGACAGTGCCGACCGGCGAGCACGCAACCTAAGGACCATCGCCATGCATATTTTCTTCGGCATTGCCAATTTGCTGCACAGATTGTTGGGATGTAGATTGCCTAGGTTACACGATACATTTTACGTCGCCCATCACTGTCCAACCCGTTCTCTAGACGCACACCGTACGGATCGTGTGGCGGATCAAGTGGACCGTGTTTTAGTGTAAATAGAGTAGCGTGTGTTGCGCGGGCGGATGCAATGCACAGTGGTTCAATACAGTCAGCTATTAAAGTGATCGCACAAATGCAAGCCATGCCGAAGAACCTTGAGCTGATCCATGGACCTGCCTACGAGATCAGGTGCTTACGTTGATAAAAGTCGTGGTGTAAACTCGTACCCCTGTGGAAAGCATTCAATCATGGCATGTTTGCCAATGCAAACCGGAGAAATCAAAACAGAATGCGTTTTGTCCATCGCGAAAACTACTGCCACCGAGATTCACGTAATCGACACGCTTTAACTCAGTTGATCGTATATGGTTTTAAAATATACAATTGTGGGCCAACAAAACCAAAACTCCTGGCAACTGTTTTCTAGAAGTTCGTTTCCTTTCCTGAAGAGACCTTGCTTTTTTATACAAGACTTTCACGTCTGGCTCAGCACGACATAAAAGAGACGGCTTGAAAGAATGCATTATTTGCATCCAAATATAAATTCCCTGGCAGCTAAGCAGGTGACAGAAAAGGAGGGCACGACTGGAGAGGCTGCCTTTGGACTGAGGCAAATCGAACACAGAAGTGAAGTCGCATGCTCAAATGCAGTTCATTCAAACGGTCGTTTTCTTTACAGGACACCTTCCACTCACCGAAAATACTGAAAATGTCTCAATGTTATTTTGCAAGCATCAGAAAGGAAAAAAAATGCCCCCCACCTCCCCGAAGGGAATCGTGAGGAAATGCGAATGCATTTCGCGCGCGCTTCACTCCATTTATATATGGTGGTTGTGGTTCGATGAAGGAAAAGGCGCCTAATTTCTGCAGCCCGGTCGGGAGCACGGCTCAGCGCCTTTTTTTTTTTGCTTTTTCTTGTTTTTTTTTTAATTTTTTTTATTTTTTTTATTTATTTTTTTTAAATTTTTTTTTCATATATAGCTCCGCCGCAGTCCGCTTTTAGTTAACGCGCACGCTGCGAATTTTCATTGTTCAACAACGCACAGGAGAAATGTCCCACCGGCACCACCTTGGAGGTCAAGATTCATTGCCATATATATGGGGTGGCCAGTGAACGGTTGTGCAGCGCGAGCAGTAGGTTTTTTCAACCAAGAAACTGGCTAGCAGACGCTGCCTGTGTCGGCGTCGCGAGGCGAGAGAAGGAGAGGGGGGGGAGCGCAGGAGAGGAGAGAGAGAGGGGGGGGGGGGCGCGCATGCGCAGTGGGAGTGTGGACGCTGCGGGCAGAGATGCCTAGAGAAGAGAGGGGGGAGCGTAGGAGAGGAGAAGAGAGGTGGGACGCGCATGCGCAGTGGGAGTGTGGACGGCGCGGGCAGGGATGCCTAGAGAGAGGGGGGGAGCGTAGCAGGGGGAGAAAGGAGGGGAGGCGCATGCGCAGTGAGGGTGTGGTTGCCGCGGGGAGGGATGCCTAGAGGAGGGAGAGAGAAGGTTTTTTACTTTTATTTTTTTGAAAGGGTTTGCGCATGCGCAGTAAGGGTGGTCACGCCGCACACCACCACCACCGGATTAAGCTTCGCCATAAGATGCTTCACATCTAACACGTGCCGGCGCGCACACCTCCTCAACCTATTCTCCTCCTCCTCCTCCGCGGACAACGCCAACGCCGCACAACGCCAACGCCGGATGCCTGACATAGCCCGACTATGAAATGCATTCGCATTTAAAAAAACGTGTATGGTATTTTCTTGTAACAAGAGATGTACTTTATGCGGCAGTGACAACGCTCTGAAAACGCAGTGTTTGAAAATTTGTAATTTTGTTCTGATAAAAATGATGCAACATGTTTTCCAAAATTCAATTCTGCAGTCCTCTGAGATCAGTCCATATGATTTTGAACAAGATTGAGAGTTTTTTTTTATTATATATATTTTTTTTCGACCAACAGCTTTTTATGTTTTGAGCAAAGAAATGCATTACTTTAAGAAATACTAGACAAATACTCATACAAATGCATTTGCTCATTATTCACAAAAAGGCCTATCCATGTTGTAAGTATGAACAAGCTATGATGTTCACAGGAGCAGAAACTGCGTCCCGAGATCAACTAAGTTTCAAAAACGCCACGTTTCTAGAGAATTTTTAAGAATACGTAAGTTGCTGTTAGTATGGTCGCGAATATACAAAAACTCACTCTTTGTAAAATGGTTGTCGTCACCCGGCGATACTTGTTGATTTTTCCTTTGTTCAAAAAAAATTTTCTTTGAAAACAAATTGTGATTTCACACTATTCAGTCATATGGGCATGATATAAAAATTATCAAGAAAATCAGTAACTTCAAAGTTTTATGATCTTTCGTGAAATCAACCAGCGGGAAGTGGCTGCTTAAAGAGCCAGTAAACAGGCTCAGACATTTTTTTTTGCACCCCCCCAAACAAGCTTGCCAATTCGTACAGTAGACCACGGCGATATCATTTTCCGAATATTACAGCGCGGCACGCCGCCCAGACTCTTCATTCCGAAAAAACAATTCCCGCGCCTCTTTCCTTCTGACCAATTACCCTCGTACGCGCAGTGACACAAACTTGGCCATGGGCAACTTGACATACCACTGAGCTCGTCGTTTGGTCATTTGCCCTACGAAACGCCGCCTTGGCCCTGCGGTGATACAGTTTTGGCCGCGCAGTCCGCATTTTCATTTTCCTGTGCTGCTCCTGGCGTTTTGTAGAGCCCGAGACTACCGGGAGAAGCGGTATTTCCAAAATGAAAGCCTCCGAGATGAAGAGGCGTATCACTTCTTTGCCACTAGGGGAAGGGTGCTCCCCGTGCCCGTGCCTCTATGACACGTGCTTATGTGAAGTGCCCTGCTCGGTCGCTGGCTGCGCGCTCATAACGTACCGCTGATGTCATGTCATGTTGCCGAGGTGGGCAGAGTCACGACGACGGACTATGTCTTTGCCCTCCCTATGGTGGAGAAGGGTGGCAAGGCCGCACGAAAATTTGAAACCACCTGAAACGGATGTTGTAACCCCATAACTTCCTTATTTTAACACGTATTCGCAAAATTATTGCGGCAGCACGTGCACATAGCAAAAGTGTGCATATTTCTTTTCATTACGATTTTTGGACCTTGGAGTTGTTTCTGGCCCTCTGCTTAAAAAAATGTGCATTGGCAGCACATGGTTTTCAGTTCGTTTTGTTAGTACGTTATTTGTATATAACATGTATGCGCTGTGATAAACAGAGGTGAAATATAACAATAGCATTGGCTTACATGTCCAAAATTCCCCTAACGACGAATGGCATCGCTTATTGCATGCTGGTCTGACAATGAATTGGCATCAAAATAAGTCAAGCATCCACATTCACAGAAACAAAAAAAGGGAGCCAGTCAAGTCTCAATGTTCACAGAAACCAAAAAAAAGAGGGCATGAGCATGTACTATCCGCATCAAATGAAACCCGAACAGCGGCAAGCATTCGCAGTGGTCTAGTGCGTGCCGTCCAGTTGTCACCGTGGACAGGGCGCGCATACATGCGCGCGCCTGTCCACGGTAATAACTTGATGGCACGCACTATACCACTGCGAATGCTTGCCGCTGTTCAGGTTTCGTTTGACACGGGTAGTACACTTATAGTGAATCCACATGACAGACTAAATTATATTCTGCAATGGATCATGCACGACGTGATGATGCTAGGAATAATGGATGTGGACAGCACCATAGATATGGTGACCTTTGGGGATTCTTGTTGAGTGAATAGAGGGTACGCTACCTTCATGTTAAAGAAGAAATTTTCAGTGCTGGTGCTGCAGGTCGGTGCAGACTTTGATGAGTGAACTTTGCAGAACCCTGCTGGCTGGGGCTGCCCACTTTGCAGTGATAGGAATGAACATCAGCAATCTGTGGTTGCAGTTCCTTTAGGCCCATGGTCTAGCCCAGTGAACCTTGGCTCCAGGAGACTGCATAGACAGAGATAACTTTTATCATCTGGAACTCTATTCACTGAAACATTATTTGTGTTTTCAGTTTCACTTTTCTTGGAATGTGCATACCAGTACAATTGGTTTCCTATTTGTGCAAGCTAAAATAAAGTAGAGATATGGGTGCAGTTATGATGTTACACAACTGCAGTGATGTGATCGGCCAAAGCCGATTCGGCGCAGCTTTTGGAGCAGCTGAAACCTCGTACTGGAGCTCCAGATCAGTCTTTTCGAGCAGTTGCCTCCAACACATTTTGGAGCACAAAGGTAGCTAAGCGGGAGCAGTTTTACCACATTCAACAAATAAACATATGTACGCATACATGTATTGGTGTATGCATAGTTTCCCAAAAGGTGGAATTAACTCACTACTCTTCGGTTTCCTGCGGACAGCCCTAAACTTCTATATATCCGTGACACATCAGGCCGCCCAATATTTCCTCCCGATACGCTACAGACAGCAAAAGCTTGCCATGCATATTCTTTTTGTTATTAAAAAAAAGAACTATATTGTGTTGACGTCTGTGCTTGTCGGCACAACCTAAACGCTTGAGCAGTGTGGCGAAGTACATGCTGTCGCACTTTATAGACAGAATCGTAAGAATTTTGGTTCATTGGTGGTTTATAACATGAAGGGTATAATAAATGATTGACAAATTATGCTACAATTACAACGGTGTGCTCAACGAAATTTTCTGATGATGAAGGCTTGCTCTAAATTGAATTTTTGCGCAGTCGAGAAGCAGCACCGATACAACGAGATAGCGTGCCACAACATGGTTTTCCAACATGCCACTGTAGCGGCTGAAATCGCTGATAAATGCTGGCCATTATGTGGTATTAAAACTTGAGTGCCCTCTATGGAATCTTTCGGAAGTCAGCACAAGTAGCACTCCATCTTCTTTATAAATAAACCTAGCTAGAAATTCCTATTACAAAATGTAATGCTTACTGTAATTTATGCAATCATATAATAGACTGCCATCTCACAAAAACTTGTGGTTATACAGATTATTCGATTTTTTTTCTGGTTCCATAACATTCAGACTTTTACCTGATTTGACGATGTAATTTCATAGTATGAGTAGTTGGCACTCCTTGGTGCCAACTACCCCTTCCCCCCTTTCTGGCCGGTGAACTGAATATGTAGATTTTATGATTGAATAGAATCTAGACATGTAATGGGGTGCTGAAATAAATCTTGCGTATGTGAAGCTGCATTCTTAATTAAGACAAATATTTATACTCTATACGTGGCAACTTTAGCTTCCACTTCCCCCTCCTTGGCGTCGCTGTTTGTGTCAGTACATCCAGCTCTCGTACAAGCTGCCAGCTTACAATATTTTGAGAGCCTCCATCTGTTAGCACTAAGCTAAAGTTTACGGCAGGGCACGTGCTTCGGTGCAGAAGTCACCATTTACGAGACACTGTGTGCATGGCTTTGCAGCTGGGCAAAATGGTCGCAACTGGCGGCAAGTGCAAGTTACAGCTCATCACTATTAGCCCAACGAATAACATTGTGTGGAGTACGCAACTGGTGGCCCTGGGAGATTTCTTATAACTACACAGCTCCCGCCTGTCTGCTTCAATGGCCACTAAAATTACGATGGTAAATTATGTAATTCGAGCGCCTGCAATAATTTTCTTCTCTCCGAAGGACTGCAAAAGTAATGTCTTGGCGCACGCTTGGCGCAAATTATGCGATTTCTGCCGAAATGTAGCAGGATGTAGCAGGTTCCACTTCTTGGCGCAGTTTGGCGCAATTGGCACAGCAATCACATCACTGCAACTACCCAGAGTAGGGACAATGGGTGTCAGCAGAAAATTCCGACTGCTTCCAGTAGTTCTTGCTCAACTGTAACTGTTTACAACCTTGTCAATGCAAAGGTCGTTACTAAGATGAATTGTATCATGCATGATGATAGAAGAGCATAACAAAGGCCAAATTTTTCTATGATGAATTTTTACGAAACGAGAGAATATTCCGTGGTCCTTTTGCTAATGTCGCATTGTCCAAGGTGAATGCATTTTTCCTGCTGTGCCTTCCTCACACAGGACTCAATCTAAGCACATGGTGGTATAGTCCTCTAAACAAACACCACACTGTAGTATTCGATCTTTCGAGATTAGCTACCAGTTAATGCCAGCATCCATGCACCACGCTAGGTTGGTAAGCTTATCAATCAAATATAAAGCAAATACTATTATGCAGCAGAACAGAACAATTAGGGTGGCAAATGAGACAGGGCATGTGCAATCTTGCTACCCTTAATGCAAGAAATTATAGTGGTAGTTCTATCCGCTGATGTTAGCCAGAACTGTGATGTTTCAAAACACATCTACAGGTGTTTCATTAAATGTGTAACAGCTGAACTGATGCTTTTTGTAAAGCTACTAGAAGCAAACTGAAGTCAATTTTATTTCAATAATGGTTCAAGAATGGTACTCCACACTCAATCATAATAAGTGCAAGAACTTCTAGATGAGAGATGGCAACAACCACGAGTGAGCATTAAATGGGGCTTCAACAACCAGCGCAAAGCGGACAAAGGACAACAGGAGCAAATACAAGCACTGACTTCCAACTGAGGAGTTACTGAAAAATGCCCATGCACTTATGTCGGCATACTACATCACGTGAGGACGCAAACAGTCGCGTAAGAAGTTATACAGAAAAGCTTACCGGGCATGACAGAATGCAGAATGACAGAATGCACAACACGAACGAATGTCACGTCCAATGTTTTTCTGCCGAACTTGTTGACGCTTGTTTTGTCACTGTTTCCATGTGTTCACATTATGTAGAATGCCAACATATACACCTTATTTTTTTTTAATTCCGCAGTTGGAAGTGAGTGCTTGACTTTGTCCCTTTACTTGTTCTTTGTCTGCTCGGTGCTGGATGTTGAAGATAGATTACCAACTAGCCCAATGTAACACCTGGCTTTACTACATCGAGGTCTGTCCGCGTCTGTTGCTCTCTCTCGTCTGAAAGCTTTTGCATTTAGTAGCATTTTTGAGTCATTTTTATCTGTGTACAATTTTTTACTTCTGCATTATAGTTGAATGCTAACACTACATTACTCACATAGAGCTTGATTGGGCTTTTATGCTACCTTGCATATTGCTACACAGAGATCAACAATACCAAAAATGAGAACTCTCACTTTGAAGACAACAGTATTTGATATATTTGATATACAAACCTATCGCAGCCATCCCGGCTCCAAAGTGACAGCAGCAACAAGCCTTTCAGTAAAATAAAAATAACAGATTAGCAAAACCAACTCTGCAGAAGTATCAATACAATCATGTAGCTTTCATGAAAACAACTTTCCAAGTCAGTCGACAATGACTACATTCCCTTTTCATGTTGCGTAATTTTCGGGGGCCACCTGATGCAGTATTTTCATCGAAGTAACTTGCTGTGTCACAGGTGGAGTGACTAATCTTTTTTTTTTGAGGCAACAATAAACAACTGCGTAACAACAAGCAAGTAAACAACCCGCGTATTGAACAACTGCTACCGCACACGCGTTTGTAAGCACAGGCATCCAGTGCATGTTAGATACACTACGCACTCATACCGGAACCGGGCACTGTGCATTCATAGAATACTGTCGCAAATGAAGGCACATTCCCTGTATTCACAGTCGAGACCGGTCTTAACAATTTGAATTGAGTGATGCTGAGCGGACTTTATATTTATAGACCACGACTGTCCTCGATGCGGTAAATTAGATAATGGGGTTTAACGTCCCAAAACCACGATATGATTATGAGAGACGCCGTATGGAGGGCTCCGAAAATTTCGACCGCCTGGGGTTCTCTAACGTGCACCTAAATATGAGCGCACGAGCATCTAGGATTTCGCCTGAATCGAAATGCGGCCTTCGTGGTCGGGATTCAAACCCGCGACGTGCGGATCAGCAGTCGAGCGCCGTAACTACGAGACCATCGTGTAGGCTCGATGCGGTAAATTTCAGTCGAGATTTGAGGTTGGTGGTTAGCTTCTGCACTAAGATCATTTTAACTAAGCAAACTAGTCGAAGTAGGCTTGGCGCGCTCGAGCTCGCCTCAATGAACCTGAATTGTTTGGAGTATTGTTGACCGCATAGCCACGCCGATTGGTGATCACGATCGAAAATTTAGGCGTACTTCCCATACATCCAACCCCCGCCACCCCTAAATAAAACAAGCCGGCGATGCCGCTGGGCTGTCTCTAAGGCCGGCGTCATGAGGTTTACACACAGCCGCTACGCCACGACGGTGTTAACATACTGAGTGATACCAGCATAAAGTGGTCCCAAACCGCTTTTCCAAATGCCCCCGCGTCATTTTATCCCTTCATCACTATCTCATAGACCGCTGGGAAAACATTATAGCTTGCGACGCTCGCTAAGAACAGATGACTTTACACACTGCGCTACGCGAACGACATAGTGAGAGTGGACTTACCTCATGTGGAAGTGTCCAACGAGCGCGCACTGAGAACCAAGCATCGTTGCATGAAGGCTTCTCGATGTATCCAAGCACACACGAGAACACGAACACGGGACAACCTTCAACACCACAGCGTCGACGTTCGACGGTGTCACACACACACACCACACAACAAAGAGTTACCGAGAGTCCAGCAATGTAGCCATCCGACGTTACCCCTATTCGCTTGCGATGAGTCAATTTCGGCTCAAAGCGTTCTTGCTTCACTGTTGAGCGCAAATTACGGCATGTTTTCGATATAGTGACAGCATTTCGAAGAACAAACGACAAAATCTAGCGGCCCAGCAGCGTGACACAGAGAGCAGCTTGCAACGACCTTAGAGATTGCAGCGGATTGGATTGTCTTCGGTTGGATTTGTCGGCTTCGCCCGCTGTAATCATCTACCACTAGCGGGCATTAAAAACAATGCAGCGGCCTTTATAAAATGAACGTAATAGCACATATAGTCTGACAAACATTTACACACACTATTCTTGCGGCGTAGCGCAAGAATAGTGTGTATCACCGAGGCTGTTTCCAGTCACGGAAGCCATATATTCCTGGTTAGAAATAGTTTCAGAAATTGTTTTTTTTTTGACAACGCAGGTTGTAAATTCTGCAAAAGAGTTTTCCGAGGCGCCTAGAAGCTCTAACAGAGCCAGCTTAGGATGCTTGGTGCTCGTAAGGAGCGCGTGAATGGTGAATAAAAATGTGTGATGGTCGCGTAAGCTCCGCATCTGGCATTTGTGAAACACGTTGTAATACACGCCGTGCAGGGTGGTTCACTCCAACTTGCTGCAGTAGAAACGATACTATTTAGAAATTTACCTTCGTTCTTCAGGTGCCCCCCGGTAGCGGCATGCCACGAGCTCGATTCACTGCTCTCGGCCAAACATTCGCGGGAGCTGTTGCTACTTCGACGCATTTCAACTTCGGAAGAAAACATAGATTCGTTCTCATCACGAGAAAATATCAACTACGAGCGCAATCGTAGGTAAAGTTAGGATGCGTCGGCGTTTAACTATGTTTTGGCTCTTCGGCTGATGCGGCACGTCGAACGGGATGCAGTTGAGGCAGTTTCAGTTACAAAAACGCACGATCGCAGTTTCTCGATCGTCGTCTTCGATCGGCACGAAGCATGCATGCGCGCTACGGATCGACACGGCATATCGTGCATCGCGCCACTGCCAACGTATAACAAAAATCTGATTTGTATTTACACTATAGTTGGTTTTTAAAACACATCGGATAAATTTTGGCGGCGTGTCACGGTGCTGCTGGAGCTTATTGCGTGACCGTGATCAGTCGACAGCTAGCTGCACCTCCCAGTGGCGTAGCGGGTGGCACACCGGGCACGTGCCCCCCCCCCCCCCCCCCCCGAAATTTTTGTCGCCATTGCATACAGAGCGAACAATGACCATTTCAATGAGGTGCCCTCCCCGAAATCAAGGAGGTGCCCCCCCCCCCCGAAAAAAATTTCTGGCTACGCCCCTGGCACCTCCTGATTGAGCTGCTGGGCAGTTTCATCTGCCGTACGGGCAGACAGTTAAGCCAGGCGAAGCCACAGTCAGCCATCCTTGCCCGAGCTCATCACCACGGGCAGCGATCCTGACCGTGTCAAAGGCTACGGCCAGCCAACCTGACCGTACTGCATTACACCGGGCAGCCACCGTGCCCGTGACGAGAGGCTACCGTCAGCCATCCTTGACTGTTCTGCACGACCACGGGCAGCGATCCTAATTGATCCTGACTGCGATGGTCCTCTAATTGTGACTCAGTCAAAGATTCCTGACCGACGTGCAGGGATTCCTGGCTGTCAGTTAGGAGTGCCCTGACGGATTTTTCGACTGGGAGGGGACGCTAGAAAGCTCTTGAGACTTCTGTTGGGTACAACAAGGCCAAGGGAGTGTCTTCCTAATATGCGACTAAAGGAAAATAGTCAACGCGTATGGGGTCTGCTAAAACTTCCAGTGTAGTGGCAGACCCTGTATGCATTGTCTGCGGCCATTTTAATCATCTGGGTAAATAGGGGCTGGTACCAGTTTTTCTCACGGATGAAATATCTGTAGTTATTCGCAGCATGATCGTAAAGCGCAGCTCCTTTCATGCCATTGTTACAGCCGCTGAAGAGTGTTGGCAATGGCACTACGTTGTTTTTTTTCTTTTCAGTGGATGGCCACCTAGCTACAGAGCATAGCAACTACTGTGTTGGCGTTCGTCAGCATAGCAACTATGCTTTTGTCTTTAGCCTTTATGAAACGAAATTGTTTCCTGGAATGAAGCAGAAACTATATTCGCCGTGTTCCTTTCGTCCCATGTTTTTTTTATTGTTGCCAGAGAGCATTTATTCGTACCACCGTCATTTTCCTCTTCCTCCTAAGTTTCTATGATAGGGTCAGAAGCGACAATGAAAACATCAACGGGCACTGGTATATTCACAGTGGCATCTGTCGCAGCCTCGCGAGTCTCACATAACCGAAAAACGGCATTCTTCTAAAGAAACTAGCTGGTTTCACAACAATAGGCACATGTGCGCTCCCACGAAGTCCCATTCTACTATACAAAGTACACCCAACATTCGATTACACCTCAGAGCAAAACCAAGCACTCTATGCACTTCTCGCGCTGTGCAGGGATTATTTTGTTCTTGCTAAAAAACAAGCCATCCGTTTTTTCAACATATAAATTGTAAAACCTAAAACAAATTTAAAAAAAGGAGTACTGACCACGTGCGTTTGACGGGCCCTCATTTTGCTAAAGTTTAATGACTCAGTGTTCCTGAAAAAATAGAACCGAGTCAATATGCAAAGTTAGGATTTGGCGTCCGAAATTCCAATGAGCAAGATCAGAATATTGTGTTCTGTATTTGTTTTTTGTTCTCAAAAAGAAGGAAATGTACTTAGTAAAGTACACTGGGCCTTAATGGGTTAATATTGCCCGCCGTGCTGGTGAAGGTTATTCTGAGCAGGAATGTTCGACGATTCAGGCCTCGAATACGACAAGGTTCGCCGGTGATCACATTACCTACGGCCAACGGTTCTGATCACCGCAATCAATGTACAGAGTGCATTCTTCTACATTACATCACATATCCTGGTGAGAACAGTTTCGACCAAAACTACACAGTTTTGTCTCTACGATCACGACAGCGGGCTTCATCACCGCCACTAGTAAAAGACAATGTTCATGCATGTTTTCATGAAGGACACTCATTGAGTAATAAGTAAAATGTCGCACATACCAGAGGAATGCCCCTATTCCAAACTTCATCGGTGAGATGGAAGGATAAGAGTGGGTTATTATCTTGAGTAATTTTGAATCTAAATTGATTAACTGTAAAAGAAAAGATTGTAGTAGTAGAATTGAATTCATATCAAAATAATGAAAGCTGGAATAGTTAGCGATCATTTCGTACTTCGTGATGAGTGTTGTGTATTACGTTTTTATTGTATCTTTTTTGCCTGCTAGAGTTTGTATCTGCCCTATACATTGTATATATTTTATGCGCACGTACTTGCTCTCTTTCAAAACTAACTTTATGTACCACCCTGCTGGAGTCACCAAATGAAGATAGGGTACCCAAGCTCACGTTTGGGCACGATGTTCGTGTGTCCGAGCTGTGCGTTACTGGGAATAGACTCTGCCAGTGAAGGCGGTTTGTCGCCAGATTTGACAGCGGTGGCGGAAAGGACACGTGCGCGCATGCGCTCTTCATTCGGCCCGGAGCACAGCTAGTTAGCAATAGTTACATTGTGAGGCACCACAGATGCGATCCGAGGGCTCTGCGCGTGCGCGGAAGCGTGGGCGGCAGTGTTGTAGCGAAGGAAGCGCCGTTGATATTCCCAATTACGATTCGCCTCGAGATGTTTGAGTGGCGCCATCTCGCGTGTGACGTCAGCGAGATGACTCGGATGCAGCTCTTCGCGCGCCCTCTCGCTACGTGAAGGCTGCTCGACGCTGCCGGGCTGTCTATCGTGCTGGAGTTATTGAAACATTGGTGGGCAAGTTCATAAAGCAATTTGTACTGAATGTTCAAGCAAAATGCCCAGCGAAATCGAGCGGAGTTGACGTCAGGAACACATTCTGTGTCTATTGCTCCTAGTGTCGTCTGCTAGCCATCCATGTGTACATCTGCTTCTATGGTGAATTTTTCTTTTCGCTATTGTTCTATGGCCGTGGCGCACTCAAAATGACTTTCCTGCCCGTTTTCGATGACTGACTTCAGCGTTCGGGCCTCAGCTTCCATGTCTGCGTTAAAGCGCAATAAATGTATACCGCGTGCTGCGCGTGATCGGTTGCCAAGCCTGCTCCTTCGGTTCAATTCCTACGTTCGGAGCATGACAAACGACGTGTGATGTCATTCAAATAAATTAAATGGTGTTGCTGGCAACAACATTTCATTAAATCCACATTTTTAGCAGCTGCTGTGTAAGCGCGTCGTAAATACTTTAAATTGAAACATGAAATAAACAGGGTGAGTATAAAGGGGATGCACGACGGGGATATGAAATATTGGTAGGTTGTCCGGAGTGATTTTCTTTTGTTTTTCTTCTTTTTTTTTGCAACATATTTTGATCCTTACTGTAATAAATTGACGTTTGTTCACTCGTTCGTGGTGGTCTGAAAGTATGCTGAACAGATTTAGTGTTATCATACTAACGTTGATAAATGCAAAGCTTTCGCATCGAAAAGTCGTAAGAAGATGTATTTGCAATAAAATACTGTAAATCAGTCTCAACGGTCGACTCCTGATAGGGCTTTGTGCGATCACTGTACTAAAGAGACTCGAGTTCCTTATGCATTTGCCTAAGTTGACTCGAAGGCGAAAGCCATCTTTTTCTTATGTCTATGTATTGTTCCTTGACCGCCCCCCCTCCGAATGATCTCTGGACGTAACGTGGTTTTGCACTGGAGCTTTCTACATTTTAACAACGTGCTTGATTGGGCTGGTTGGGGCTGCATGGTAGAAGAAGAATTTAAAAAAAATGCCCCCCACCTCCCCGAAGGGAATCGTGAGGAAATGCGAATGCATTTCGCGCGCGCTTCACACCATTTATATATGGTGGTCGTGGTTCGAAGAAGGAAAAGGCGCCTAATTTCTGCAGCCCGGTCGGGAGCAAGGGCGCAGCGCCTGTTTTTTTTTTGCTTTTGTTCTGTTTTTTCTTGTTTTTTATTTATTTTTTTTAATACTTTTTGTTCTTTTTTCCTTTTTTTTTTAATTTTTTTTAATTTTTTTTTTCATATATAGCTCCGCCGAGCTCCCGCGATGCGAGCGCCCTCACGCACTTGAAATGCATTCGCATTTAAAACTGGAGATGCGTAAAGCACGCAGCGATGGAGCGGCGTTTCCTACTGGAACATGCCAATCGCTGCTAATGGGCAATGAGAGACAGAAGACTCCGACTGGACACAGAGACCCGCAGTCGGCTTTTAGTTAACGCGCACGCTGCGAATTTTTATTGTTCAACAACGCACAGGAGAAATCTCCCACCGGCACCACCTTGGATGTCAAGATCCATTGCCATATATACGGGATGGACAGTGAACGGTTGTGCAGCGCGAGCAGTCGGTTTTTTCAACCAAGAAACTCGCTAGCAGACGCTGCCTGCGTCGGCGTCGCGAGGCGAGAGAGGGGGGTAGCGTAGGAGAGGAGAGAGAGGGGGGGGACGCGCATGCGCAGTGGGGGGTGTGGACGCTGTGGGCAGGGATGCCTAGAGGAGGGAGGGGGGAGCGTATTAGAGGAGAGAGAGGGGGGGGACGCGCATGCGCAGTGGGGGGTGTGGACGCTGTGGGCAGGGATGCCTAGAGGAGGGAGGGGGGGAGCGTATTAGAGGAGAGAGAGGGGGGACGCGCAGTGGGAGCGCGGGGGGGATGCCTAGAGGAGAGAGAGGGGTAGCGTAGGAGGGGAGAGAGGAGGGGAGGCGCATGCGCAGTGAGGGTATGGTTGCCGCGGGGAGGGATGCCTAGAGGAGAGAGAGGGAGAGAGGAGGTTTTTTATTTATATTTTTTTTAAAGGGCTTGCGCATGCGCAGTATGGGTGGTCACGCCGCCCACCACCACCACCGGATTAAGCTTCGCCACAAGATGCTTCACATCTAACACCTGCCGGCGCTTACCTCCTCAACCTATCCTCCTCCTCCTCCTCCGCGGACAACGCCGGACAACGCCGGATGCCTGACATAGCCCGACTATGAAATGCATTCGCATTTAAAACGGCGCTAAACACGGGACGAGAAGACGACACATACACGGCGCTGAGCTAACAACCAATGTTTTATTGCAATATATAGGACACAGGTAACTGCGCAGAAACCAAGAAACATAAGCCAAAGTGCACATACATGTGATAAGGCC
>JALIZH010025471.1:0-17500 GCA_030522465.1 Rhipicephalus appendiculatus
CGAAGGTGACCAGGCAAATGTGTAGCTATGTGGTGTATCTCATCTGCGAAGGCGTGCGCAGATGGATTCCAAGAAGGCAAACGCTTGAGGGGGGAGAGAGAGAAAATTAGGTGGGCAGATGAGATTAAGGAGTTTGCAGGTATAACGTGGCAGCAGAAAGCACAGGACCGGGGTGATTGGCGGAACATGGGAGAGGCATTTGCCCTGCAGTGGGCGTAGTCAGGCTGATGATGATGATGATGACGATGCTGATACATCACGGACGACGATCACCACAAGAGTACAAATGCAGTGTAAGAACTCACTAGCTCTATTTTCTGTTAGAAGTTGTGGTAGGTGCTATACGAAAACGCTGACCTCTAAATATTATATATAAAAAAAGCGCATTAATAAATGTGAGGCTAAAAAAGAAAAAAAAATGCCCCCCACCTCCCCGAAGGAAATCGTGAGGAAATGCGAATGCGCCGACACCGACTTCTGCCATCGCCTGGAGGCGCCCCAGCCAGCGAACGGTCGAGAGTGAGGCGCGAGCGGACGGGAGAGTGGGGCGCAGGGAGGAGAGAGAGCGAACGGCGAGAGAAGGAGCGGCGAAGCACTGCACCTACCCTCTCCTACACTCTCTCGCACCACATGCTCCGCTTGGTAGGGGCGAGTATAAGCGCGCGCGCCCGCAGCTGTTGCTATGAGAGAGGGAGTGAGAGCGGAGAGATAACACCTGCCGGCGCGCGGACACCTCCTCAACCTATCCTACTCCCCGCGGACAACGTCGGACAACGCCGCCTGACATAGCCCGACTAAGAAATACATTCGAATTTAAAACAAATGTACTTAACTCCAGAGTGGTACGTCTACAAGCTTATAGCTCGCGACCCCGCTGAGTCTGACGTCGGCGACAAAGCGCGGCCACTGCCCTCTAGCGGCAAGAGGGGGAGGGCCTTCAATGGGGCGCCCTGCTGTGACGGTGGCACCGCATGTCCTTATAGGAAAAAAAATAAATACAAGAGCACGGGGATGGTTACGGAAGGAGTGGAAGCTGAACTGGGGTTGGGGGTGCAAGGCTTGCTTTCGAGTGTGGGGTTGGGGAACGCATGGCGTTCTCAGTTACTCGTGGAAACGTTTTGCCTTTGTTAGTGTAAGCTCTTTCACTCGTTGTTTTAACAGCATTTGGATCCTCCCGTCAGCGATTCAACGTTTGCGTCTCTTTTCCACTTGTATTTTGGATCTTCACCAAAGTGCACCATCGGATTGCCAAAAAGAAAAAAGACAGACAGACAGACAGACAGACAGACAGACAGACAGACAGACAGACAGACAGAAAGAAAGAAAGAAAGAAAGAAAAGAAAGAAAGAAAGAAAGAAAGAAAGAAAGAAAGAAAGAAAGAAATGAACGGTATATTCTAACAGAAAAAAAAAACAGAAAAACATTTTTGCAAAAATTTGAGGGTGTCTCTTCCGTACTATGTTTCCGCGTTCATGTCGTAAGTACTTTTGGAGTTCACGTGTGACATTATGTGATAATGTCACACGTGAACTGCATTGTGCAAATGCATGCCTGGACTATGGACTCGAAACGTCGCGTTCTTTAATCCGCTCAGGTTAATACGCACATTTGCATGCCAATTCGCCATTGAGCCATAGGATTCACGTGTCCAGCTTGCTGACCTCTTGCGCAAGACGGTCTCGAGTAATCGGCGACGGGCTTGCGCATACAAACGAGCCCCATTATAAGTTAGCCTATATGGCAGGCAGTTCACCGACCATTGGCCGTAGCAAGGAAGACCCGCAACACCCGGCTCGCTGTAGGTACTTTTACGAGCTCCTCATTATCCCCAACTGCAATAACACCAGTCCCAGTTGGCCCCGAGGCCAATGGAGATCAACAGCCAACGGCAGCTAACCTATAGAGGGAGAGACTTCACCACTTTCAACGTTATTCTAAACTTCGAACTCGGACATCTCAACTCTCTACGCGTTAGCACGCATCTAGGCTTCGTGCTCTGCAGGCACGGATGAAACTGGGGTTCAGCTTGAGATCTGTGACGTCGGGAGAGCCGCGCTCTTAAAATGCGGTGGCCTGTCTGCGCCATAAATCCAATTAGAAGAAGGGAGCGATGAATGGAAGGAGGCTTTTAGGGGCGACCATGTTTTCAGCGGACGCAGTGAAGGCAGCCGTTCTATCGTTCACCCTCACAACTCCGAGCTCCCCAGCAAGCCGATGTCTCGGGTCTAAGCCGAGGAGCGACGCACGCTTCATGGCTCTCCAGAGAAAGCATTTTGCGAAGCTGAATCTGCGGGCGACTGCGGACGACCGCGTCCAGTTTGAAAGTTTTCGAAGCAATGCGTAGCGCAGAGACTCGAATTTGCGGAGTGTTGTATGCCCACCGAACTGCGTGGCGACGGCAAAGAGGTTGTCGAATGTAGCAAGGTGCTGGAAAGATTGTCGTGTCCTTAATGGTGACTTAGTATACTGCCTTCATTCCACATGTGCTTTCACGCTCCGCTAATTTAATGGGACAACTCTCTCGCAAGGCCCGAAGATTGCGAGTCTATCTGGTAATGCCACTACCGTAAATGCCCGAGGAAGTGTCCCTACTCTAGCAAGCGCCCCCTCCCTTTTCCAGGAGACGTGCGGGAGAATACGCGTCAGTGGCCACGCAAGCGCCACCCCCCACCCTTCGCTTTTGCCATTTTCACTGTTTCTACTCGCCATTCCAGGGCTAATAAAAACATTTTATGAATGCGTGTTCTATAAAACATTTCATTAGAAACACAGGTATGCGCTGTTTATTCTTAGGAGCTGTTCCGCAACGAACTTTTGATCTGCGAGTGAGCCAGTGCTCCTCTCCCAATCTTGTCGGATAATCTTTCCCAGTAAAGGAAGAGGGGGGGGGGGGGGAGGTGCTGGCTCGGAATTTTACGGTATTACAGGGAAGGTGTTCCATGAACCATTTGTCTATATCGCTATATCGCTTTTATTGCCACGATTTACTTTTGCTCCACAGCGAGAAAGAGAAAGAAAGAGACCGAAAGAGAAACAAAGAGAGAAAGTTTGAGGAACACAGAAAGAGAAAGAGATAGAAAAAAAGAAGGGAGAAATAGCAAGATAGGGAGAAAAAAAAGGGAAGTAAGAGATAAAAAGAATAGAAAGGTAAAGAAAGGAATAGACAGAAATAAAAATTATGAAAAAACTGAGACAAAACGAAATAGAAAAAACAAAGAGAAAGGGAGAAAAAAAAGAGAGGAAGGAAGAAAGAGGAAAATGAAGATAAAACAGGGAAGGCCGCCCAGTTCCACTTTTCCTTCAGGCTTGGCATCACAAGTGCGAAGCTACCGTAACTTTTTTTTTTTTTTTTTTGTCGAAAGGGGAAGTCATTTATATATGAATGGCTGAGAGGAATATAGTTCTTTTTATCTAGTTTAGTTTTTTCAGTTCGTTTGCTTGAAGCAAACTAGAAATTGTCACCACCTGAAATGAACGTGAAAACCAAAGCGTTTTTATATAGCAGTTAACTAACAGACAAGTTGGTCCGAGGAACAGCAGCGTTGTGCTGGTGCCTCCATAGAGGAATGCGAATGCGACTAGTGGGTTCATATCAAGTCCAGGTCACTTTCTTCTGGGCTGAGCATTCAGTTTCTCTGCGTACAACGTAACATCGTCAGTGATATGAACGAGAAAAAGGAAATTTAAGGGCTGGGTTTTTTTTTTTGTTAGACGCAATGTTAATAAGGACTAACAGACAATCAAGCGAAGGAAAGTACTCAGCATTTTATTTGTACTAATTACGATATGTGTGAAGAAATTAAAAATGCCGAATAGACAACTTGCCGCCGGCAGAAACTCAACCTGCATTCTTCGAATAACGCGGGCACGGACCAAACCTGAAACTTCGAAATCGAACGAATAAAAATCGATCGATGGCTCGCTCGCTCACTCACTCACTCACTCACTCACTCACTCACTCACTCACTCACTCACTCACTCACTCACTCACTCACTCACCCAGTCGCTCGCTCGCTCACTCGCTCACTCACCCAAACCCACTCACTCACTCACTCACTCACCTCACTCACTCACTCACTCACTCACTCACTCACTCACTCACTCACTCACTCACTCACTCACTCACTCACTCACTCACTCACTCACTCACTCCTCCACTCACTCACTCACTCACTCACTCACTCACTCATTGTACTTTTTTTAACTGACGTATTGCGCAAAGCTAAAGAACACGAGTTTCACCAACAACGTCTCAACTTGCCACGATCGTGCTTATTGGAATGCGAACAAAATTTATTTCGGCTGTGAGTCGCTACGAGTACTACATAGGATACCAAAAAAAAAAAAGGTATCAGCGTGTAATCACGCTTATACCCTTTGAATCACGCTGATACATACTTGAAAGGCAGCCGTCCGACTATCTCCTTCGACTTCGAACACGTATTTCAGAGAGTGTGCAAACCCTTACCACGTCCATTTTTTTTCTTCTTTCTTTTTTCTTTCGTCCAGAAAACTCGTCGTGACTCCCCGCAGCCAAATCCTTTTTTTCGCGTCTTGCTTTATTAACCGTGCGCAATGCAGCGCTCCCCTAGTCGCTTACTCCCAAAGCAGAATTGTAAATAGGAGGCAGAAAGGGCTTGCTAATAAAGAAAGCAACACTCGTGCCATGCCGCGACCAGGGATCGGTGGTAGGGGTGTCGCTTGTAATCCGGGCAATCGAAAAATCAGGCGCCGGAAACAATCACGAAAAAACCAAGCACCCTCATGTCTTCCAAAACATTCGCTCCCTCGTGGACTCTACGCATAGTGCACGGTTGAACCTAACGCCGATATATTCAAATTAGGCGGGGAGCAACGCACCACCCGCACGTTCAGTTCGATGTTCGTGAGGATTCAGTCCGGACCAGCCACTCTTCTTTGCACTCTACATTCGAATTTTCATCAATGGATCGACTCGGTTTGGCTTGCGTCTCGTTTTTTGCGCTTTTACCCAAGCGGGCTTACGATACGGCTTGTAGTACGTTCTGCTCTCAGTCAACCCCATGCGCACCACCGCAAAATTTATGACATTGTATGTGTAGCGATAACCATCTTGCTTGTTGAGAGAGCCAAGTGTCGTCTGCTGCGATTGTTCTCAGGAGTATCGTGGTAGCAGACGACAGCCGTTGGGTGCTCTGAAACTGAAACATGGACGCTTGAGATGACCTGCAACGCGGGGAACGAGTTGTTGGCGTTTCTCAAAATTTGCATATCTGGCAATCGCTTGTAAATCTTTTTCTGTGCGCTGGGGAAAAGCATTCCAGTGAGTCACGCCGTGATTTAGACGTCAAAAGCGGAAGACAGGTTGGCATGAGGCTAGCAAATAATAAATCGAATTATTGGAGAAAACATAGAGAAACGCTTCAGCGTGAGAGAAGTGACCTTTGATCTGCTGCTAACAGATGTCAGAAGGGTGGCTCAAAACTCCCATTTCCTTGGGTTAACGTAATCGAACTTGCCGGGTGTGTGAGCGTCTAACTTGCATCGGCTGCTCAAACACCGACAATTTTTAAGTAATATTCTCGAGTGCTCCTGGCAGTGAAAATGAAAACCTTTCTTACGCATCTTTACTTCGTAGTTCGCAAAACAAAAAAATCTACGAACTTGGTATTTGTAATGGGTGAACTGTAGGGATTTCTCAATTGTCAACATACTTAAAGTAAATTTTAAGCGTGTCTATCTTCTCGAGTAAGTGTACCCGCAACTACAACTCACGATTTTACCACTGAAATTATTGCTCGACTTCTGTCTAGCTGGATCAACAAATATTTATGATTATGATTACGAAAGAACGAAACTCGCCACTTATATCAGATACTGAAGCTTAAAAGCGCATGCATACCTTTTAATATCGTAGCTTTACGTAGTGGGAACCAGAATAAAATGCACGGCAAAAGCACAAAGCCTGTCGTTATCGAACAAATATACTCGTGTGAATGAACATTGCCTCAATAGAGACAACTGAATTGAAACTCTGGTAGAAATATCATTATCTGTTTAAAAAATTGCCAGAAATAGGACATATTTCCCCCAAAATGGATACATGAAGCTTACAAACTCGTTACTCTGTCCACTAAACATATAAAAACACAGTTCCGCAAACCTTTAAAGCTATAGACAGTGCGTGGTGAGCTGGTGCTCTGCTTATGGCGTTTTTTCAAATGGTTCTTATAAATTCGAGGTGCATTTCGGAGCAATGCATATCAAATTAAGCGTTTTTGTTCATGCGGCCTTACGAGTCTATAGAAGTGTGACATTGTTTCAAACATCCGTGTAATGTAGGTGCGAATATCAACGTTTTATATGTCGGCCTGCTTTTTAGAAATATTTTAATATTTTGTTCGCTTGCATAGAAAATATTCTCACAGCAGTATGCAGGATTTAACGTTTACGCTTAAATGTGGCACAAACGTAATATCATTTGGTTTATTCAGTGAATAGAACAACGGCTTCCAATGCCCATTTTATGAAATAGTAGTTGCTGAGATAAGAATTTGCCTTGGTGCCAAAAAGCTACTGTCTTAATAGGAAGTGAAAAGTTCCAGTGGACACTTGCCTACGTTTTATTTACAAAGCCTGATTTCTGTCTTCAGCCTCATCCCATTTAAGAGCTACCTTAATGGACGCATTACCTTAATCGACTTTATTATTGCGATAGCAATTATATGGGCACTCGCGGCTGGTTTTCGCCGTCGGCGTCGGTGTCATTTGCCGTATATGTATATGTATATATATAACCGGCCCCGCGCGTCGTTCGTGAGCGTGAAAAGACGCGAGGAGGGGGGGGTCCCTCGAGCGACCTTCGATTTTACGAGCGGGGGCGCGCGCGTTATCTCCCCTTCTCGGCGGCCGACAACGGGCGGAGGGGGGGGGGGGGGCGACGTTCGATTTTACGAGCGCGGGCGCGCGCGTTATCTCCCCTTCTCGGCGGCCGACGGCGGGTGGCCGGTGTACCCTTCTACGTGCTGCGCTCTCAACGCGAAGAGAATTCTCTTAAACAAGCGTTTTCTAGAGTTGCGTGAGATCGGATCCAAAAAATTGGCCGCGTATCTGCGTGCTTCGCTGCAAATGTCATCGAAAGACGATAGTCTTCTGCCGGTCTCATCCGCGGCCACCTGTGATGCTGTTCTCGACCATTTCCGTCCTGGCATGACCAAGCGTCTTCTCGCCGCAAGCGCGGTGTTTTTGGCAGCGTGTAAAAAGCTGAGAAGGCGCGCAGAGCGACCATGCAAAGAGATTCTCTTGTTTGCAGCGACAAGGGCAGACTGCGCCAGCTATCGCGCGTCGGATGAAACACGCGGCACTTCGCGCGACCTCGGAGATAGACGACGGCTCTTCGCTTTTGCAAGGCAGCCCGCATTTTCAGCGCAGCCTTTTCTTAGGCTGTTTTCTTAGGCGCTAGGGTCTTCAGAATTAAGTATCTATGTATTTTCTATAAAAGAACACACCACTTAATACTTCCGTATTGTTGTTGCGCCTCATATATGCGTAATATTTGCTTTTTGATCGACAATGTTCACAAGTATGCACAAAAACGACCGATCAAGTTGGATGGGCGTTCAGAAAGCAGTCAAACTTTGGCCAGCCTGTTGAATCGTGCGACGTGCCGACAAAGAGACAAACAGACAGAAAGATAGACAGACCAAAATTTCTCCGTTTAGGTATCCCAAGAAAGACTATCGTCTTTAAAAGAGTTAGCTACCAGCCTCACTTCGTAAAACATTACAATTTTTTGCTATCGCATTCATTGCTTCACCCTTGCGGTGAAACTGTTACTTTTTTTTACCTTTATGTATAGCGCAACCCTTGTTGCTGTTCTTTTAGAGAACCCGTGAGGGAACGCCAACTAAAACTGCGGGAAGATTGAAGAGCACTCACACTTCTGAATGGCACCGGGCAGCTCTGTAGGCGACGTGAAAGATAAGAAAGGAAGACCTCCTTCTAGATTAATGAGCTTCACGAAAATGAGTTTGACTGGAAGTGTAGAATCTAGAGTTGTTAGCTTACTTTTTTTTTTTTTTGCCGAACTTCAATCTACCAGTTGAAGTGCACTCGACACAGAAGTGCTACCGATTGGAGTTCGTAATGCTTCCTCTTCAGACACCCGGAAGTTAATTTCCTCTAAACCGGAAGAATGCTTTTTTAGGTATAAAATGACTTCTCTCGACTTCTCATTGAGTCTGCCAAGACGCTCGGGCTTAATTCATCCCCGCTCGCTTTACTAAATTGACAGTCGAAAAGCAGGAAAGCAGAGATATTGTTTTTGTTTGCTTCGTTTAGTTTTCGAGCCATTGTACGGCGGTAAATTGTAGAGTTCGTGTTGAGAATAAACTGATTATTGCAGTGCGAGATGTCTTCGCCACCAGTAAATATTTTTTTTATTCGTCATCATAATTTGTTAGCCCGCTAAAGCGGAAAACAAGTAATCGATATATTTGTCTGTCTTGATTTTTTTGCATGCCATGTATGAATGACTGAAGCAAATAGGAAGTTAAGGCTCCCGTCTGATTTCCCTACCAATGAATCGTGGAAACCAAGCACTACTTCTCGTGATGCGATTCTTAATTATGATACAGTAAACTCTACAAAATATTAACCTTGAATTTTTACTACTGTGCTGAGAAAACTGAGATCACTGAAACTTTGCACAAGAACCGTCAACGATGTCACTGAATTCCTATATTTTCATCTCCTGTTTTTGTGCGTATTCTCTGATTGAATGCAAATAATGAGAACTTCTATATACAACTGCCACTTGTAATATTAGCGTTGATTTTACTTCTCCTCACTGTGATACTGCTGAAAGAGAGATCGGCAGCCATCCGAATTAAAGCGGCAGTACAGCTGAACCACCACGCCATCGGAACACTGCTCTTATTTCGGTAACAGGCTCGAAGGATACATCTGATCTCGTTAGCGGTGGGAGGGAGCATCACCTGTCGAGTACCGCTGGTACATTTTGGTGCCCAAAGTCCCAGAGGGGATGATCCGGTCAACCCTTTAATCCTAGAGTGATCAGATTCTTGGCCGTGCTGTCGAGCTCTCTGCAAATTGGATTTGAGAAGGGGTTCCCTCTGCGAACACGGAGATCTCGTTCCTTCGCGGTGAATAACTCTGATTGGATACGAAGGCTCACTTAAAGCAAGCGTCCGAACACCAGCTGATGGCAGCAGCGAATGTCAGTTAGCAGCGGCGTAAAAACCGTCGACTTAGTTTTCGTTGTCCTTGTTATAAGGTGGATTGGCTCCAAACAACCGCACAGGAGACACGCCACTTTTATGACAGCCAAAAATCGGTCAATAATAAGAACACCCAGTATACTGAATAAGCAGTCGTCACTCACACCCGCAGATTAAAAATAAGATAGCGGAAAGCTCATTTAGTATAATTGTATGCAGATCGCGTGCAGAACCACGAGGAATTCATCTCTCTGCTTTCCTGTTCGTTGCACTGTACCTGCGGTATTTTCTATGCCAGTCAACCTCCATCTTTCCTGTCCCCTCCTCCGACGTCCATTAAGCCTTCATTTCGCTTGTTGAACACACTCATGAAGTGACAAGGAAGTTTATTCGCTCTACCTTCCTCGTAACTGGGTGATAAAATGAACGAAGAAGCAAATATAATAAGAGTACGCTTGACAGAAAATTCGCTAAACTGGCAGTCATCACTTCTTCGGCCAGGCACCTACTCGGAAAAATGATTTTCGTCTTTTTTTTTTTTTAATAGAACCTTTCAGTCTTGTTTTTAGGCTGGCTTTCTTTACATATTACACTATCTGTCATAATCGTTTACTACAGGCAAAAAAGAAGATGGGCTGCTACAGAACTGACCAGTAAATCTGAACGAGCTTCTTTCGCATCAGTAGGATTTCATGTATTCTATAGTTTCGTCACTACCCTAGTGTGCGCAGCATTTTAAGGCGAGCGCGTTAAAGAGCTTGTTTCGCAAAAATTAAATGTAAAACGTGAGGTGGGCGGCACTTATATGGCATGCATAGAGCACTTCAGCTAGGTCGTGTTTCCCATAGAAGCCTATCTGACCGATTGCGGCAGCTGATCTGATCTCCTCTACAGAACCATACTCGGGACAATATAAACGCAGTGCAAAAACCTGTACTTGCGTATACTTGCGATGAACACTGACCACCACTCGCCAACTAGCTTCTGCATGAAACGTCGTTGGAAAGTCATTCCGATGGGAGTTTCTTACGAAGGGCAATTTTTTTCTTCCAATCGATTGGACCAGGAGGGGGGTTGAAGAGAGAAATCAAGCACTGCTTGTGGAGGAGTAATCGACAGTGTGAATGCACGTTGAACGCTGCTTAGACTGTCTCCTTTGTACTACATTCTGCCACTGTTGTTTGCTTTCAGCGGCAGCGGCATTGTGTATGAGCGCTAAAAATAAAGAACAGCGCGAATAGTGCATTTGCTCTCGGTAATGAGATTCCATCCGCTTGGTGATTTGGGGAGATGAGAGCGTACTATTTGCACAAATATACCAGTTATTATTAATTACAAAGACGTTCTTGGGTAACTGCTCAAAATTGGAGCCCTTCCCCAACGGTAAAATGGGGACAAGCGAAGCTTTGTGTGTTCGTGTCTGACCTACTATTTTATTTTCATTTCTTTCTTTCGTTCTTTCTTTCGTTCTTTCTTTCGTTCTTTCTTTCCTTCTTTCTTTCCTTCTCTCTTTCTTTCTTTCTTTCCTTCTTTCCTTCTTTATTTCTTTCCTTCTTTCTTTCTTTCTTTCATTCTTTCTTTCCTTTCTCTCCTTCCTTCTTTCTTTCCTTCGTTCTTTCTTGCTTTCTTTCTTTCTCTATCTCTTCCTTTTTCTCTTTCTTTCTTTCTTTCTTTCTCTCTCTCTTTCTTTCTTCTTTCTTCCTTTCTTTCTCTTTCTTTCTTACTTCCGTTCACTCTTTCTTTCTTTCCTTTCTTCTTTCTTTCTTGCTTTCTTTCTTTCTCTCTCTCTCTCTCTCTCTTTCTTTCTTTCTTTGTTTCGTATTGAGCTATGCTCCCTCCAAAACCTTTTCCTTCCTCCATGCCAGGAATGGGACCGGCAGCCAAGTGTTTAGCAGCGCAACTTTTCTATTGCTACGATCAACAAAGACGTTCCTGAGTTAATACCCAGGCAACAATGAATTGTTGCCTGAATATGATCCGCACGACATGAAGTCTCTTGCTCGTCGCTACCTTACGTTTTCTGTTACGGGGTATGATGCAATTCACGCCGACGATCGTTCCATACCTAACGTAACCTAAACAAAAGCCTAACCCAACCAAGAGGCAGATGTCTATCAAGTGAACTGGAAGCTTAGAAGGTAAGTAAAAAGCAGGTAGCGTAGGCCGGAACTAAATTAGCGCACTGTAAGTGGATACTAGAAAACTAACACAAGATCGGAAGTAAGTGCGCTAGCTTTTCAATGCTTTCTGCTTGAATTTAAACGTTTATTTCACAATTCTTTTCCTCTCCTCTTTTCGCTAAAAATGCTGTGCTATTTCGGCTCCACACAATGAAGTTTACGCTTCTAACTGTCTCGGAGCCTACCCCCCTCTCCACGAAGTTTCACGTTTTTTTCATTTGTTTCTGTCAACTCTTGGTGCTGAGTGTTCCAAAGACAGAGACCTACTCAAGTAGACCGTGATGAACCTTTTTCCCATTAAAATTTCCTGAGGCAGTTTGTGACAACCGCTGATACAAGTCTGCACTTATATGAAATCTAAACACATTACAAAAATAAAATAAAATGAAATGAACTTAGGAGGCAATATCGCAAAGATTCCTCGGGAAGATATCCCCACCGCACTAAAACAAAGAGCTCTTGCTTGTACGGGATCACCGTTTTCCATGGGTTGGTATGGCTACCTTTAAAATGATGTTTATTCTGTCCCCGTCGGGGAACCAATGTTAAGACCGCAATTTTCTATTCATGGAGAATCGGGATCTTGTTCGCTGCAGTCTCGGTTGGACTATTTGCATAACTGAGTAGGCTGAAGTGCTTCCGTTCTATATGGAGACAAGAGGGCTTGTATGTAGAAAGATCTAAATGAAATGCAAATACAGTGGCTCTCCACTTAAACTCCACGTGTCTCAGACGTGTCTCAGGCCTTCTGCAGCTTTTTCGTTTGATATTGATTATTCAAGCAGAAAGAGCTGTGGATGTATGCATACCTAAAGCCTGGAAGGGTTGTAGATTCAATGGCTGTATTTAGAGGGCGCCGAGCTGAGTTCGAGAAATTCTTCGGTGCCGTATGTACAGTCGCGGCCACTGTTAGATGCAACACTTCCACGCAGAGCATGTCTAGATTTCATTTTCTTGCATAAGAACAAGGGCTTAGATTTGCATAAGGCTACTGGTGGTTGACAGCTCAGACTCTTTCCGACAAATTAGTAAAGCGCACGTTATATGTTTCCCCATCCACTTGCAGTTAGGGGGCCAGCAATAAGAAAGGTGCTCATTCGAGTGTTGCATCTAACAGTGGCCGCGACTGTACATCATCCCTAGAAGGCCGGGGTAAGTAAAACAGGCGAAAAGCATGCCAGAGCACAAGTGGTTTTAGATCATATCAACACGATCGTCCTGCAAGAACGACAGATAGTAAATATTAGGTGAGCCAGCAACTTTCCAACACTATAGACAGCGCTAATCAGATTCGCTAAATACGGTAGACCAGGACACCACAGCTTGTCCCCGTACACCTATCTCAAATAGTGGGGGGCGTACGAAAGCACGCACATTCTCTCCTATATAAAAGAATGTAGTTCCTAATAATAATAATAATATCTGGGGTTTAACGTCCCAAAACCACGATCTGATTATGAGAGACGCCGTAGTGGAGGGCTCCGGAAATTTAGACCACCTGGGGTTCTTTAACGTGCACCTAAATCTAGAATGTAGTTCCTATCTGTATCTTTCTCTGTCTCTGTACTCGTACCCTCGCCGTCTGTCTCTCGCATTGTTGTCTTTCTTTCTCTCTATTTTTATCTTTCTCTTTCTACCTCGTTCTTTTTCTTTCTTTGTACTCGTTCTCTCACCTATCAGAGTTATTGCTTCCCACGCCAGTCAAATTCGCACACATGCTCTGGGTGCGAAATCGAAGATGAAGGTGCGAAGATGAAGAAGAGGAAGAAGATAGTGCGTGCCGGTTCGTGAGGATAAAAGCTTTCCAGGTGTCGCGAACCGGCATAACGAAAAGCTTAAGGGGGGGGGAGAGGGGGGTGACGCCGAATTTCAAGACTATAAAAAAGTCTCCTGTTGGCTTACACTGTATGCAAGAACACTCAACTCGAAGTGTTTGACACGGCAAACGTTTTGAATATATTTCAATTCGCTTCCTATGTGTGCCTAAATACTCATTCTCGCGATCGCTACCCGTCGCTAGTGTGACTGACACAGGCGTCACTGTGTGGGAAGTGTGATGAAAGTTTTAGTGACGTCAGATTGTATTAGAGTTACCTGCAATGGGTCGTGACGATCACTTCCACTGCACAGTGCAAGGCAAGAGAGCATCGGCTCTGAACCTACGCTCATTTTTTCTCAGCGTGTTGCCGAAGTAGCCAAGCTCGCTCGCATTTTGCAAAGTGCTTCGCGTCGTCATGCGAACGAGCGAAGGCGACTTTAGAAAACGTTAGTTTGTTCGCGCACTTGTTTGCTTTAGCATAGTGGGTTACCGTAGACTTAAACGTGAGACCGGATAGGTGCGGCCACCTGTCGGCACTAAGGCGAACCAGGCAAGCACAGATTTCTTGCAGAAATATAGCGTATTCTACAACTCGGCTGGTGTAAATTTTAGGCAGCGACATAGTTCCCGGATGCGCTGCCTTTAAAAAAAAATTTCGACACGTTCACTCGGCGGAAACAAAGAAACGCAAAAATAATTGTGGTTGCGCAGAGCGCCACAAGATTTCGATACCGTCGTCCGGTAACCCAGTCCTCCAGAAAGATCTCCGAGTATACAGGAATTGCGTACCCGCTAATATTCTCTATCAGAGAATTTTAGCGAATTTTCAAGACATCTGAATGGTCGCTCGTGTGTGTGCGCGAGCGCAGATGATGCAGCACTGAATGCGTCACAGCTGTGTGGGCCCGCGTGTTCAAGCTTCCTACACAGTGACGTCACTGTCGAACTCGGCGCCCAGAGGCCGAAACCGAAAGTCGTTCGTATAAATAAGGTCGTTTCAAATTATTTCGCCAGATTACATTAATATTTGAGCTTTTGTGACGCTTCCTATAGCAATAAAAAACGTTTGCCGCAATCAACGCGCAAGCCACGAGTTTGATGACACCACACCTTTAACAGCTCCGCACTAAAAGTTTCCGGGAATAACTTGGCCGCAGCAAGCACAGGACCAGGTTGATTGGCGAAGCAAGGGAGAGACCCTTGCCCTGCACTGGGCATAGTCAGGCTGATCGTGACGGTGATGAATAAGGCCAAATATAAAGGTGACGCGTAACTAATGGTACGATCGACTGGTCGTTTTCGAGCTCTTTGGCGCGCTCTAGCGACGCACGTCGCATTCACCCGATAACGATCGAGCTGTGTGAACACATTTGACTGGTTATTTAAGAGCGTCACGCTAAAAGAACGCTTGATATTGACTTTTGACACATCAAGTGAAGTTTTCGGTACTTAAACTGCGCTTACGTAAGAACTTGGAGAAGTTTCAAATAGTATTAACAGTCCTGCAACAGCTAGGGCGGTTCATTTTGCCGACACACTCGTCAATAATTTTAAATAAGCAATGAAAAACGAGTCCGGCGATTTTTCGATACTCACCGATTTAAATAAAACTTTAAACATAAGTTCTCTTCGGTGCCCTGATGATATGTGCCAAATTATACAGCCGTAAGTAATTTAGTTTTTCGGAAAACGAGTTTTAAAAATTGGTAACCAATTCCGGAATCATACCTTCAAATGCGGGCCACCCTGTGTACGTGACGTATCTAGGTACTCCTTTCTCGTCCCCCCAGACGGACGCTTGCTCGCGGCGCGCGCTTTTAAATGCGAATGCATTTCATAGTCGGGCTATGTCAGTCAGGCATCCGGCGTCGTGCGGCGTTGGCGTTGTCCGCGGCGAGAGTGTAGTAGCGGAGAGTGAGTAGAGAGGAGGAGCGCGCTCTGGTGCGTGAGGGCGCTCGCATCGCGGGAGCTCGGAGGAGCTATATATGAAAAAAAAAAATAAATAAAAAAATAAAAATAAAAAATTAAAAAAAAATTTAAAAAAATAAAAAAAATTAAAAAAAACAGAAAAAAAAGCAAAAAAAAAAAAGGCGCTGTGCCGTGCTCCCGACCGGGCTGCAGAAATTAGGCGCCTTTTCCTTCTTCGAACCACAACCACCATATATATATAGAGTGAAGCGCGCGCGAAATGCATTCGCATTTCCTCGCGATTCCCTTCGGGGAGGTGGGGGCATTTTTTTTCTTCGAGGCGACGCTGACGCTAGCACAGGCGAGTCCATAGGTCGGCACTTTAAGGGAGTACTCACTCAAACTCACTCACCACAATTTTTTCAGCCTTCGCACTCACTCACGTTCACACTCACGTCCACTCACACTCATGAATACTCACTCACGTTCACACTCACCTCCACTCACACGCATGAGTACTCACTCACGTTCACACTCACGTCCACTCACACTCATGAGTACTCACTCATACTCAACTCACCACGTTCAAATGAGTGTGAGTGAGTGTGAGTTGAGTGCACTCATGAGTGAGTGTGCCGAGCTCCATAGGTCGGCACTTTAAGGGAGTACTCACTCAAACTCACTCACCACAATTTTTTCAGCCTTCGCACTCACTCACGTTCACACTCACGTCCACTCACACTCATGAGTACTCACTCACGTTCACACTCACGACCACTCACACGCATGAACACTCACTCATACTCAACTCACCACGTTCAAATGAGTGTGAGTGAGTGTGAGTTGAGTGCACTCATGAGTGAGTGTGCCGAGCTATGCAGGCGACGCTTCCGCGCTCATGTAGCTGCACTCTCATCGCTGGACTCCTCGCTGGTCAGTTCAGACGAGCTGGCACAGCTTGTTTCCACGTCGGAAGACATCGGCAGTTTGCTTTTCCCGCGAAAGAAGAGGCACGTGAGCAATGTTTACGTGCCGTGGTGGCGTGTAGCGGATTTGGTGACGCCATGACGTCATAGCGTACCCAGCATGGATCACGAAGCAGCTCCCCGTTTCGGTTTCAGTTTTGACTCGTTTTTCATTGCTTATTTAAAATTATTGACGAGTGACTCGGCAAAATGAACCGCCCTAGCTGTTGCAGGACTGTTAATACTATTTGAAAACGGCGTTATCTCGGTATGGTCGAAAATGCACCGGAGTTCCCCTTTAAGATTCATGCATGCGCCTCTGGAAATGCTTATCCCCTGCGCAACTTCGCCGCGTATTGTGAGGCTGCGCCGAGTGATTTTGGAGGCGAGATTGAATATGTTCAAGTCAGTTATATAGTATTTTTGGGTAGGACCATGAAATTATACTGTATGAAAACATAACAACATATATTAAAAAGCTTGGTTACAAGTGGTGATGTATAGAATCCCTTATTTTGTCCGCTCGTTTTCCCCACGAGCCTTTGAACAAATCGCCGCTCACCGAATAAAAAGAAATTCAGATAAAGAAGAACACAAAGAACTGAGCAACGGGCAAAAAGCCTAAACGTATTACAAGCCCCCTCACCCCCCCCCCCTCACACACACACCTCCTCTCCTCAAACCCCCCAAAACACCAGACAGGCACCATGAGTTATGATGTGGTGAGTGCGCTCCGCCCTGGCTGAATGACCACCACGCAAGATGAACCCCGACCCCAATGACAAAGTACCTCCCCCCCCCCCCCCCCCCCCGGGTCACCCCTCGGCTGAGGCATTGTCGTGCGACAGACACCAGGTCACGAGCTAACATCAATGCATCCAAAAGAAACGGAAAAAGACACCAGAAAAAAAAATAACGTGAGAAATGTCCTTCGTTCTATCGACTCCGAGTTATGAAGAAGTCATGTATCACTGTGAAGAACATTAATTTCTCGTGTCTTTCACTAAAGAACTCCGCCGATTGTGTTCTTTTTTTCTGTCATTGGGAAGGCGGGGGGCCGCTTCGAGTGTCTTTTTCTTTTTGTTTCGTTTGAAGGATTGCGGAGGCGTACGTATACGAAGCACGCTCCACGTTCCCACCACACAACGACAAATTGACTCTGAGCCGGGTCCCAGCTTCCGGAACTAATATGCCGGAACCGCAGGAATGCTGTTTCGTCAGTCTGTCCTGCAAGTTAGCTAAGTGTACACGCGCCGAGGAAATGCTATAGGTCATCAGCGCTCCATTTGGTAATGAAACCTTTTGTCACCGCTAGAGCGCTTGTGAAGTGATTTACAGCTAGTTGGCGGTTGCGACCTCAGACTGTGCCCCACTCGTGAGCGACGGGAATCTACGTCGATGACATGGTCC
>JALIZH010025471.1:22500-30560 GCA_030522465.1 Rhipicephalus appendiculatus
TGTACAAAATGTGGTGCATATAGATACAGAGCGTCTGCTAGGCACATTAATGTCAGCCACGTCACTCAGTAACAAAAAAAAAAAAACAATAATAAACTTTTCTTCTTATGCAGTGGCCGTGTGCACGAGCCTGTACAGCATACCTTCCGCATCGCATACCGCTTAAAGCGAGCTCCAAGGTAGCTCCTTCGTAGTATTAAAAGCCGATCTCAGAGGCGATGCTTTGAGTTCGGCAGGAAAGAAGAGAAAGCGATGGGAAGAGCCTGAAACACGTCGAACACTATATATATATATATATATTCGGGCGCGTGGGCGGCTAGGGCGAAGCGGAAGAAGACGACGGGGAAGATAAAGAACTGCCGGCCCAAGAACGGGTGCTGTCTCTGTGTCTGATTCCTCACAATGGCGCAGTCGAGGCTGCAGATGTGCGTCGCAGTTCATCGGCGGAGAACATCGTGGACTTTCCTGCTGTTGACCCTGATTGGAGCGGCCGTAGTCCTTCTATGCAGGTCCCGGACTCTGTGTCGGTATTCGACCCGACAATATCGCCGCCAGACCTTCCTCAGTCGGAGATACTGCCCTCGCGCTCGTCACCATCTGAGGACATGGAGGCGCTCACTCCTTTCGTGCCAGATGAACCACACATCACTGAACCCTACCAGACTAACTCTTCTGCTGGGGACACAATTTCCTCCTGGGACACCTCGTGTGCACGCAACACTTCGCCAGGAACCACCAGCTCGATCCCCTCAGGGAGTTGCAAGACGCCTCGCAGGACATCCAGCTGCAGCTCGACCCAACAACTGCGGCGGGACAAACTGATTGGTCTACGACCTTGCCGTAATAGCCAGTGTCGCCCGCCAGAACCGTCGCGGAGAGTTAATGCTAAGTCTCTTTATGGCCGGGAACTTCGAGTACCTCGAAGCTTCCAGTTTCGAACGCGAGAACGGCACGAGACTTTTCCTGCAAAGTCGCAGCGTGGCCGAGGTTGTCGACCACCGCGACACACTCAATGTCGTCCGCCAGAGTCGTCGACAAAGGTGCAAGCCAAGCCCCTGCGTCTACAGCGACATAAGGACCGTCCACCACGATGCAGCCAGCATCGCCCACCACGTAACACAGAGGCAGATCCCCAAGCAGAGTCGCAGCGTGGCCGGGACCGGCCGCTGCGATGTAGTCAGTGCCGCCCACCAGAATCATCATCGGCAGCTGCGCGCTCGCAGTCATGGCCGAGTGTCATGACCAAGAACGATGCTGGGGTTCGGGCGCGTGGGCGGCTAGGGCGAAGCGGAAGAAGACGACGGGGGGAGATAAAGAACAGCCGGCCCAAGAACGGGGAGAAGAAGAAGAAGACGGGTGCTGTCTCTGTGTCTGATTCCTCACAATATATATATATATATATATATATATATATATATATATATATATATATATATATATATATATATATATATATATATATATATATATATAAACTTTTTTTGTGCAGGGAAATATGCGGGGATTTTTGGCGATCTATGCGGGGAAAAATGCCGGAAATAGGGAATTTTCGCGCCTCGGAAAGGGAATTCTTCTGTGCAGGACGGAACATCACTGTTGGGGGGGATGAGGGCAGTTTTACGTCGTGTGCTTTCGCCGGGAAGATTTCATTTAGGTTACAGAGCGCACAAAGGTCACATTCGCTGGCTGCAGAGGCCCCGTTTACGAAAGAAGCGTGCTGTTCCAACACAGTGAAGTAACAACTGTGACACTTGTTAGTTAGCGCTCGTCCTGTGTGTACCTGTGCGTGTGTTTCGTGCGTCCTTTGCGCTTGATGAGTGCGCTCCAAGTTGCGATCTGCTTGCCGTTCTTCGCGTGAAATGCCAATTTGTTGCTATCGCATTCATTGCTTCGCCCTTGCGGCGAAACTGTGACATTTTTTTTTTCGTTCCACATCACGAGTGGGTACAGAAAGGGGCCCCTTTTTCGTGCGCGTCTCAAGAGAAGTTTTCAAAGTGAAAGAAAATGTAGGAACGTCGCGTGATAGAAAACAGGCTCAAGCTCCTGCGAGATCTGCATACCGCCAGCGGTAAATGGTGTCTATAAATAGCTTGCTGTTATTATTCCGGCGCATGCATTCCGCGTGGCTGAGTGGTCTAACGCAGCACGCTGCGGAGTGGGGGTCGCTGGTTCGAATCCCCGGTCGCTTGCCCTGGAATTTTTCTTCTGATTGATTTGTTTTGCCTTTTTTATAAATGTACATACATATACATATACGGGTCATCCCCGGTCATGGCGACGGCGACGGCAGAAGTCAGCCGAGAGTGTCCATATAATTGCTATCGCAGTAAAAGTTCTTTTGCAGTTTTTAAAGTATTGATTTTCAGTGTGCCATCGAAAATACTGGACACGATAAAACTATCTCGTATCGCCCATTTTTTTTCCGGACAGATACAGCTCAATGTATGTTCTCCTTCTCCCCTTTCTAAGAGCACAGCTCTTAGGCGCCCGTTCCAGCGTTAAGCGGCGTCGGCGTCGACGTAACCAGCAGAGTGAACGAAGACGAAAGAGAGCTAGCGCAGCGAGCCACTGCGTTAGCGTCTGCAATGCCTAGTGCCAGCTCACGCTTCTTTTGACAACGCATCGTATGCATCTACCGCACAAGCATGAGAAAATTGATTGACCTGCGAGGCTTGGGAGAAGACGCGCGTTGGTTGAAGGGACACTTTGTGTGTGGAGCACTCTAGCGGACTCTTAAATTTTGCATCTAGTTTTCCAAGCACAAGTTCGCCCACAATTAACAAGCTAAGGAGCGCAGCTCTCAAGCTCCCGCGCCTGCGTTGAGCGGCGTCGGCGTCGTCGTAACCGGCAGAGTGAACGAGGACGAAAGAAAGCGAACGCGGAGCGTAGCGGAAGATGAAAGACGGTGATAGCGAGGAGAGCGCGAGGAGGAGGGAATGACAGTAGCGAGACAACAGGTACCGCGGTGCCCACCCGCGGCGTAACAGTAGTGCGCGCCGTCGTGCGGTCACTGGTGACGTCAACACTGATGTATGCGGTGAGAGAATCTACCGATACGACAAATGGAAATACAACGCTGCATGAACGGAGGCCTGTCGACGGCGGCTGTTGTGGAACGCGACCACGTGCGTGGTGGTGCGTGGCTGAGTGGTCTAATGCAGTGTGCTGCAGGTAGATGAGTCTCTGGTTCGAATTCCTGGGCTGGTGCCCTGGAAATTATTTCTTCCAATTTTATTTTTCTTTGTGTCTTTTTATATATAAACATACGTATAGATATCCGGGGCATGACGGCGGCGACGGCAAAAATCATCCGAGTGTGTCCATATAATTGCTATCGCAATACAAAAGCTGCACTCAGAATTCGCATTAGGCAGTATCGTAATCGTCGGTGAATTTAATAACCCTCCTTGGTCGGTATATTCTTGAAACATCCGCATCGCACTGGTCGGGCATGAAACACTTCAAGCCATCGGGCAATCACGCAAAAACAATGCCAACCATTTCAGCGTGTATACTTAGTGAAGTCCAGCAGTTGTGCGTGTTAGCTGGCCGAAGTTTTCGAGGCAGATACACGTTCGTGTCGCCAGTTATAGATGGGAAGCTTGAGCGTCCCGACCAACTTTAGCAAATCTCCTGAAAACATCACTCCGTAAAAAGCGACGTTTTAGCCAAAAGAACCGAACTTTTATTTCCAATATGCCCAGTCTTCATGTTAGTAGAGAAACAGTGGTTTCGCTTCGAATGAAAAAAAGTTAACTCAGTTACGCACTAGTGCCTCAGGGAAGTGCGGCGCTAGGCGTCCTTCTGCCTCTTCATTTTCTACTTTTTTAAAGCGAAAGCATTTAATGTCTCATGTTCACGTCCATCCGTCTTTCCGTCCATGTCCGTCCGTCCGCCCGTCCGTGTCCGTCCGTCCATCCTTCCGTGTCCGTCCATCCATCTGTCCGTCCATCCATCCGTGTCCGTCCGTCCGTACGTGTCCATCCGTGTCCATCCGTCCGTGTCCGCCCTTCAGTCCATCCGTCTGTCCTTCCGTGTCCGTCCGTCCTTCGGTGTCCGTCCGTCCATCCTTCTGCCCGTCCGTGTCCGTCCCTCCGCCCGAACCCTGGCATGGTGCCAGGTGGCCGCCGGGGCGCGCAAACGGACGCCGGTCGCCTCGGACTCTACAGCGCTCGCGCTTTGCTTGCGTAGCGTCGCTGTGCCCAGCGTTTCCAATCACGCAAGGAGGGAGACGCGCGCATCGTGTTCCATTCTGACTGACACCGTCTCAATGGACATATGCGTTCGCGGAACACACTTTGGAATTTACAAAGGGTCCGTCAATTTAAGCGCTGGAACGCGGATGGCGTCGGCACGATGCGCAAAGCGCGAGAAAATACGAACTCATGCGAACGGAAGCTGATTAGTCTCGCGTCTCGCTGCGATTCACGGTAAAAAATTAAAAAAGAAAACAGGCACACATTCCGTTTGTGTGCCATCCCACTGAGAGTGTAAAAGAAAACAAAGACATGGCATAGTCAGTCGAATGGCCACAAGCTTTCGCCGAACACACATTGGAATGTACAAAGTGTCCTTCAATTTTTGCAATAAAACTTTTTAAGTGCGGAGAACTTTAGGAGGCCAGACTGTAGTATGCTGTCGTATCCTGTCGAATGCTAGGCGTCGTAGCTTGGCGCAACGCAGGTGAAACCACATATACCAGAGCCAGCTGTAGCATATCGAGCGGGGGCACGCGCCAAGGAGAAGTCTTACTCTTGTTCTTCGAGCGCCTTGATGATTATATTAACGCGGGTAAAAGCACATCTAGAATAGCCAGCTGTAGCATATTGAGGGCGAGCACTCGCCAAAGAGAAGTTTTCTTCCTCTTGTTCTTCGAGCGCCTTCAAGATGATATTAACGTAGGTAAAACGACGTATAACATAACTAACTGTAGGATATTGAGCTTGCTCGCGCCAAAGAGAAATCTCCTCCCTCTTATTCTTCAAGTGCCTTGATGACGATATCAAGTGTGGACATTACTACTATTACTACGGAAACACGACAACACAAACCGCCTGTAACAATTGAAATATGAAGCAAGCGAGAAATATGGAGAGTGAGCAAGAAAGAAAGAAAAAAGATGAAGAAAAATAGAAATAAATAGCAGAAAAGAGAAAAAAAAAACAGAGAAAGAAACTGGAAAAGAGAACAAGAAAATAAGAGGGGAGGATAGAAAGGGAAAGCCGAAGAGAAACAAAGAAGGCTGCCCAGGGGCGCTATGCAGGATGGCCCGAGCTTGGCCCGAGCTTGGCGAAACTCGGGATCTTTCCGAGCTCTGGCGACACCCCATTTTGAACGAGCCAACAGTAAGAAAAGGTCAGATCCACCCATCAGCGCGCGCTGCGTTCCATTGGTTACGATGGAACGCGGCGTCACGTCAAGGACGGTCGACAAAATTGGGCGGGGTTTTCAAACCAAGAGGCATCTTCTTTCATTTGTTTGTCGTTCCACTGAGTGCAGAAGTGCACCCATGCAATAAAAGTGCCAGAAAGGTCTACTGATGATATTTTTTAAAGGCAGGGGCTGTTTAAATTCGTTTTGAAGCTTTTAATGTCTGTACTAAGTATCCTTTAGAATAATTAGCACGGTGGCCTCTGAGATTAGTTCCGGCCGAGCACCTTACAATAACGCGACCGTAGCTAAACCCGAGGCCACGGTGTACAATCATCATGATCAGCCTGCACATTCTTGCGCGTTGCTCGACTAGCGCGCGCCCTCTTCATCCCTTCATGGTGTGCTCGCTGCCCGAGGACGTGCGCCCGGCTGATTAGCTAAGTGGCTGGGCGGTACACCTAGCTAAATAAGTCAAGAGATGGTATGAACAAGCTAATTGAGCCAAGGCATGCTAAGATCGAGCTAATGAAGCCATACCTTACTAAGACCATGCTAATGAAACCATGTAAAGCTATGACCGTGCTAACTAATATTAGGATAATTAACGCGACGTTAATTGTAAGCGCGCTAAGTAAAGTCACCCTAATTAGACCTTAATAATATGGCGCTAATCAAGATCATGTGAATTAGGTTTATGTTAATTAGCTGCACACTAATCAAGATTATGCTAATTGCACCCGAGGTAATTATTGTCCTTTTAATTAAAACCTTACCAATCAATACAAAACTGTTCAATATTATGGTAATTAAGTCCTGCCTAATTAGTATAATCAAAATTAAGACGGAGATGATGCGTTCTTTACTTCGAAGCGTATACCGAGCAGACTGGACGACCGACTTAAAACGCTGGAAGAATCAAGGTGATCACAAGCTCCTCTATGGCTCCAGCCTTGCACAAGTAGTAAAGGCTGACCAAATTATTTTATATGCAAAGAAGCTGCTGCTTAGCGTCCACCGCATGAAACCTTTGACAGTCACACGGGCACCATGATAGTCACGAGTTGAACTGGGGCCTTCTCAGAATCAACGAGTTTGTACCCGAGTTCACGTGTCAATCAGTTTGATTGACAGACGCCCGCGGCGAAGATCGGGTCCACCCACCGCGTTTGCGTTTTCCAGGGAGCAGTGCTCACGCCGCAACGCCAGCGAGCGGCACGATTCATCTATCAGCCTTATCGCGCAGACTGTGCACACACGCACGAAGAAATAAAAGTTATATCATCACGTGGCTGGGATGTCTCGCATTTAATTTCACCGCGCTCACGACGTACCACTCACAGCCGCGTTGCCGAAATGATGCGAGCGCCCCTGGTGACAACCTGTCCGTAGAGTTATCCGCAATATTTGATAGAGGCGAAACGAGCTGCATGAGAGTGCAGCGTGTGCACCCTTGTTGCCTTCGAGAGTGGAAATTTTCATGCTGCGGGTGGAACGAAAGAACATGCCCGAAAGTGGAAGAACGCCCACGAACACGCCTGTGGGAGGCGCAATGCTGAGTTGGCAAAAAGATAGCGCGACAATCACGCTGACGTCGCTGCACTGTTGAAATGTGGACTGAGTGGCGGCGCTGACGTGTTCGCACGCGGTGTTTCTTTGATTACCGCCGCAGATGCCCCACATGCGTTTTTGACGCCACGCTCGTTCATGTAGCCGTTTTTGTCAATGCTGCTATCAGGCGCTCCGCTCTGTCTTTGTGCCATGACCGCCGCAGTGCGAGCTCGGAGCAAACTCGTGTGCCCGAGAAGCTCGGGCCATCCTGCATAGCACCCCAGCTCCGCATTTCCTTCAGGCTTGGAACCACTAGGGCGAAGCTACCTTAATTTTTTTTTTCTGCAGGCTAGTTGGTTCATAGCATTGAACGGGTAGCTTATTGCGGAAGCAGGAAGGAAGAAAGCAGAAAAATACATGAAAGAGCACATTCTTCCAACTGTTTATTTCCTCAGAGCAACTTCTTGCCTTTGTTTTGTAAGCCGATATATGGGCAATATATAGCCGCGCGTGCGAAGAAAAAAAAAAGAAAAGGTGCTCAAGATCATGGCACGCGTGACGTAACTTCTCTCCACGGGCCGTCCCTCCCTGCTTAACTTCCAGCGGACCCGTTGGAACGAGAGAAAAAGAGAAAGCAATTACAACGTGCGAAAAATCCCTCTAACTCCGCTCGTACTTGAAGGATTGTAAACACTTTTCCGGCGGTCGATTCATGAGACGACGAACTCCTTTGATGAAGCCATTTGATGGTTACTTGAAAAAGTTTTTGAGGGCTTCTTTAAAAGCCTCGATTACCTGAATACCATAGGAAATACTAGACAAGATTAAATAAGGCACATTTTACCGTACAGATACAGCTCAATATGTGTGCCCCCTTCCCCCCTTTTTTTAAGAGCACAGCAATTAGGCACCCGTTCCTTCGTTGAGCGGCGTCGGCGTCGACGTAACCGGCAGAGCTAACGAGGACGAAAGAGAGTGAACGCGGAGCGTAGCGGAGGATGAAAGACGGTGATAGCGACGAGAGCCCGGGGAGGAAAGAAGGATAATGGCGAGACGACAGGTACCGCGGCGCCCACTCGCGGCGTCACAGTAGTGCGCGCCGTCTTGCGGTCGCTGATGACGTCATCACTAAGGTAGGT
>JALIZH010025472.1:0-13448 GCA_030522465.1 Rhipicephalus appendiculatus
TCCGCTTGCCGGTTGTTTTGCTTCTGAGAGCGCTGCAGCACAATAGCGTACGAGCGCCGCAACGTGGTCATTTTTCTCCGGCTTTCTTTAAACGCCGGAAAAATCACTACGTAGTGGGTATCTTTCCAGAAAACGTCCGATCTGTAGTTTTAGAATGCCCTCTAAAACGCAAAGAAACACACTTGGCCCCAAAATGAATAGCGAAATGTTACATCTCTCATCATAGTTAAGAAATCAAGCTCGATATAAAAATACCATAATGAGAGCCACATGACACTAAACCCCATCGTTGGTTTGATTCAGTTGAGGTTAAGCACTTCTTTGTATATATTTGGTTCCAGTTACGTGACACCTTTTATAAACACGATACAGACGGCACCACTCAAAGCTATGAAAATAGAGCATGATGTATCGTCAACTTAGGTGTTAAAGTCAGACAATAGAAAACTCAGTGCCCACGGAAAATAGCACTAAAGGGCTCGTGGGGACGCTGATGAGAAAACCGCAGTACCTGGTATTATGTTTCTCATATCCCTTTCCTAACTTCTTTAAGATTTTTTTGTTGTAATTTCCATTGCTGTAATGTAAACTTAATTTCTCTGTTTTATTAAATCGTAAGCAGAATTTTTTGTTCCTGGAAGCACTAGGCACGCTCAGATTATTTCACCTTTGCCCTAACATCACCTGAACAGTAAACTCACATGAATGTAGATATTTAAATAGTAGCAATGACGCAGACAATTAAAAATAGGAATAAATAAGAGAAGGAATAGAGGAGGAGGTTACGAAAGATTTATTACAGTAAAACGGGGAAAAAAACTGCACAGAGGTCTAGGTAATGTGTGGGATGCAAACGGAGGACAGAAAAGAGAGCACTTGTGCTAACAATCAAGCTATCATTAAAAATCTTGCATAATTTAGCACGAAGAACAAAGATACAGTACGCCAAAGTATCATTTGTTAAGTAAATGCTTGTTCTATTGCATATAGCATCGACACCGGTGGAGCGACGGTTGTTAGAATCTAATTGGCATATAAGTCAATCTCATAGTCTGCAAGTCAAGCCTACATCGACGAGATCTGTCAAATCTGTGTGAAAGCAGCGAGACGCAAAGCAACCACATTCCTGCATTTTTACATGTGATTTGTGGTTATTAAAGCGTATTCTGAAGGGAGTTTCTGTTTGACCAATATATTGTTTTGCGCAGGCACCGCATTCCAACATGTACACAATCAGGGCTGGGCAGTATCGAAGATACATGTATCTTCGATACTATCTTAGATACTCTTTGGGTATCTTGTATCTGTATCGCGATACGTCTCACAAGACGAGTATCTGTATCTGTATTTCCGATACATTCAATTATGTATCGTGTATCTTAAGATACAAGATACTGCTATCGCAACACTACCGGGCGAAAGAAAAATCGCTGACTGAACTTCGCTTCTCAAGCTACTGGTGCCACTAAGCCACCTGAATAAAACTAGGGGCAGTGACATATTTTTATCTTTCCGACATGGTCTACCAGTGATGGCAGGCGATGAGCTGTGCGCGTCCCTTTTGGTGAAGCAGAGCAATATGACAGCGCTTGCGCAGTCCCGACAGAAACAAGCGCGCGAACGTAGACGTTTGCGAGCTTGCCCACATGCGTTTTCTTTTGTCGAATTTTTCCCTTTTTTATTTGTTTCAGTGCCTTGACACTCTTAGCCAGTGAACAGCGCCGCGTACCACAATGCGTGTGGCCATGAGCACACAAAGTCTGATGCCGACCTCGTGCGGGGTACTTCGTTACGACATCTGAAGCACGAGGTTGCTTTGCATCTCGTGGCTTTCACACATCAGCGATTTGAAGGATCTTGAGGATGTAAGTTTAAATTACACGCGATTGACTTATGTGCAAATAAGATTCTAACTATAGCACTGCCGGTAGCGATGCTAGATCTCATAGAACGAGCTTTTACCTACCAGACGATATCTCGGCGTACCATATCCCTTTCTTCTTGCAATTTCTATTCCAATAGCTCTTAAAATCATAATATGAATGTCAGCACAAGTGCTTTCTTAGTTGTCCCTCTCTTGCATACCATACATTACCAAGGGCTACGAACTGTTTTTTTTCCCCGGTCTGGTGACGGCAGTATGTCTTTTCTAAGCAGCCAAAATAATTAAGCTCTCGGTTGTATCCTTAGTTTTAAGTGTCTGTTTTATTTCTGCTACTGTTTACACATTTATATTCACTTGAGTTTACTCGTCTGCCTAGGCGATTTGGGTAACAATTATGTCATTATGTGGGCATGCATTAAGTGTACAGTACCAAACATTTTGCTTACTGCTTGGTCAAATGGCGAAATTGAGTTTACATTATAATAATGGAAATAATTAGAAGCTGTCTTAAACATCTTAGGAACGGTATTCGAGTAACATTTTTATACCAAATGGTCCAGTGGACTCGTGAGCGTCCCAACGAGCTATTTTAGGCAATTTTCTGTATAGCATTGACTTTTTTATTGTCTAACCTGAACAGGTAAGTTGACGATATTTCATGCTTAATTGTCAAAGCTATTAGTAGTGCCCCCTGTGTGTCTATACGTATTCACTATGAATGTTTCATACGGAACGGCTTTTCTATTTTAATTGTAATTGTTTTCCTTCTTTAGGCCTCCTTATTTTTTTTACTATTATTAATTGCCAGCTAATCGGAGCTATAGGCGGCAATAGCGTGGATAGCGGCGTTTTCAGGCGACGATTTGTGCAGCTATACTGCCACGCACTCTTATTTTTTTATTTTGGTGTGATCGGGTTTAAACCACTAAAAACTGTCATCACTGCTCGGCGCAAGCCGCACCGCAATGTTTCGGAACCTTCGAGATTGTCTCAAATTGTTCTGTTAACATTCCGCGCAAATCCTGCCGTGGAAGCCGCATTTCGATGAAGGCGAAATGCTAGAGGCGCATGTACTTAGGTTTAATTGCACGTTAAAGAACAGCGGATGGTGAAACATTCTGGAGCTCTCCACTACTGCGTCCCACGTTATCGTGGTTTTTGGACGTTAAACCCCCAAAATTATTAAGATTACGTGTAGTACGCGCGTGTAGTATACGCGCGTTCATTTGTGAGCTTACGCGAGCACCAGCGATAGCACTGGAAGGTGCGATCACTGATGTATAAAACAAGACGCGTTCTGCCGATGATCAAATTACCGAAGGCCGACGACATTTATGGCCGATATCAGAGTACGGTGCGCTTTGCGTTGAGTTACTTGGTTTTCTGAGCACAAGTTAGCCCAATAAAGAGTTTCGTCTATACCAGAGTGACTGCCGCTTCCTTCATAGTCACCGTCACGTGACAATACAATAGGTCTGAGGCGTCTCTGGGGTGCACATGTCGTCTCGTTGAAGAAAAACTGATTGCACGTCAGTGAGTATATAGATACAGAACCCTTTACGTCAGTAGATAAGAAGGATATGAAAAGTAATTGCAGTTTAATGTGCTCTACGTATACATAATGCGTCACAAAAAATGTCGCTACCAGCGTTGTCACTGCTGTACACCGGGGATTCGGTATTGCATAAACGGTCTCTTATGATCAAGGTAAAAGTGAACGCCGGTATTTGCGCCATCGTGCGAAGGCTTCTTATTGAAGCTCGTGTGGTTAGATGGCAACCCGCTAGCTGGTCGGCAAGCTGAGAAGCGACTCCCGCCAAGCAAAAACCGCTGTCAGCGAAGTGTCTAAAGAGCTGTGCTGTTAAGCAGCTAAAAGAATTGGAGGGAACACAGCGCAAAAGAAGACGAGGACAAGGAAGGGCGACGCAGACACAACGCTGACTTACAACATTTTATTCAATGGAACGGATGAACATCATACATATGCCAAGGTAAATGTAACTGCTAGCGAAGCTTCCATAGAAGCCCATACGTTCAGAAAATGGCGGCTCATCAGCTGCTCATGGGGCTCAGTGCCATCTGTGTGAGATGGGAACACTTCCGGCGGAACAAAAAATAAAGCGGATGTGACGCAATAGCTGGTAAACAAGTGACGTCATTTTGTTGGCACTAGCGCGAAATTTGATCTCAAATTATTTTTCATAGGCCCCCTGATCGCTAAGGACTTGTGCTAAGGCGATCACCGGCGAGTCCTCCACGAGTGCGCTTCAAGTCAACGCCAGCTAAACTAATGTCGAGTCATGACTAGATAGTGATGTTTAAAAGTGTATTACCGTTCATTTCATATCGGTTTCACTAGGATACTTAATTTTGTAACTTTTATTTGGCGTTTCTGGCATCTTCTGCAGATGGATTAAAACAAGTAGGAGCGAAACTTTCATATTTACAGCGTTGCTTATTTGCTTTGCACATACGCAGGTTCTTTCGGGTGCACATTGCTCCTGTTCAGGTCTAAAAGAAGAAATGACGCGTAGTCACGCCAAAATTATGACACCTCAGTTTTATTAAATGGTCACAATAACTCAATTTTATTACACTGCACACAATGAGCACCAAGTGAATAAGCACAAAAAGTGTACGGACACTATATGCGCTTTGTTTTGTCTTATGCTCCGATAAATTACCGTTTCGTATGCGAACGCAGGTATGCCAATTGTAGCGCGATAGATAATTTAGCGGTCTTCTCACCGATAACACGAGTAATAGTAGGCACTGCGTGTTCAAGAAGGAAACCGGGCCGCAGGAATACTGATGCATGAAAGTCCAGTGAGCACAATCTTCCGAACCGTTGCCCTTATTCCTTATCTAGAAGGCATAGGTCGCCAGACATTTAGCGGATGTGACGCAATAGCTGGTAAACAAGTGACGTCATTTTGTTGGCACTAGCGCGAAAGGTTGCTGCTGCATCCTTGCCCAGCACATCGTCGCCGCAGGTACCGAGCCAAGCACTCGGCGTTAAATGTTATCCGCATCGTCTCGCTGCCCGTTGGACACTGTGCTCAAGACGTTCACCAACGATGAAAGGCGTCACAACTTGAATTTTCACCACATTAATTCAGAGAACGCAAGCTAGTGCGGAACACTAAAACTCGTGAGGGGGTGTGTCATCGCAGACGATTTTTACGAGCGTGCCTTTCCATACAGCGCAAGGGCTGCACTAGAGCACTGCACGGGGTCGGGCCTACCCGAAAACCCGAGTTTCGGCCCGGCCCGCCCCGTGGGCCGGGCCGGGCCGGGTAAAGTAGGTTTCACGGCGGGCCCGGGCCGGGTTCGGGCCTGCAGCTCCGGGCTTAGGGCCGGGCCCGGCTTTGAGGTGGCGGGCTCGGGTCGGGCCGGGCCTGGACTTTTCTCAGTTTTTAAAGGGATGCTAAAGTGAAACACTGAATCGGTTTAGACTGATAATGTGTACTCTGAGTACTCGAAAGTCATTCACCGCCACCATAAGTTATTAACGCAGGAAAAAATCAAGGTCGAAGTTCCATTTTAGAATTTCGCGCTGAAAGCTCCGCGCGTGGCGTCACGGATTTCAAACTGTGTTCGTCGTATTTTGGGGGGCACTGGCTGTTTAATATTTCCTGAAACTTGGCATGTAAAGTCTATGGGCCACTCAGAGGTCAATCTATTTCATTTTTACCAATTAGGATCTACGTAGGCCCCAGTAGACGCCGTCAGAATATATGAGGTGATGACTTCTACTGCGCGAATTTCAAGGTGGCGTCGCCACCCGCATTTTCGAGCTTACCAAGATTCTTGTCCCGGCGAGCGTTTTTATTTTGGAATGGTAAACGAGGAATTTACTGATAATAGAAAAATTATTCTTCTCTTTAGTGTCCTTTTAAGTTTGTTCCAGAGGCGTTGCGCATACATATATGTTTCATATTTTATCTCGAAAAAATACTTCTTTTATCTGGGGCAGGCTATTTGGAGTTTTTTTCTTGGATGACTACTGAACTTCTTTTGCTTCTTGAATATAGGGCTCCTTGATTTAAATCGTCTGAAATGGGCGAGCTAAAAGTGAATATAGACCAGATGCTTTCATAGTTAACATCTGGCTATTCTGGGCTTTCGCATTCTTTATAATTTTATATCCCAAATGTTATTCTGTGATCAGAGTAATTAAAGTAATATAATAAATTTATAACTTATCATCGCAAGAACTCTAAAGCTGGGAAACGATCTTGAATACTCTAGCCCTCCATTAAAACGAAAGGACTGCACGGAGTCTCGTTACATAGAATCCCTAAAAAGATATTTGTTTTCCGTGGCTCCGTCACGGCTCCCAGTGGTCATGTCACGCGAGATGGACATGCACAGCCTGCTTTGTGCGCCCACATTGTTGGCGTCTGAGCCTTCGTAATGTTCCGCTATAGCAGGGGTCTCAAACTCGCATCAGCTAACGGTCTGCATTAACAAGACTTTGCTCCCCGCAAGGGCCAGGACCGGGTAGGAGGGGGTGGGGACGCAAGGGCCGGGAAGAAGGGGGTTGGGGTGGGGAATAGGTTGTACCAAATGTCACCTAATTTTGCCATTTGAAATGCCTTTCCCATATCTCATATATTGGTCATATCTGAAGGGTATTTAGTGGCGAGATTCCAACAACGTATCTATACCTATCTCCAAATGACTAAATTCTGGACGCCGATTCTGAAATATAGACTTTTCTTTCACGGTTATGTATCAACGCATGGTGTACACATGGGGTGTCTCACAAGAAAATGCTTTAGACCTGTCATGCCTATTTGGCTTGAGGACGTACTTATAAAGAAAATAATTTTTAAAAAATGGGGTGAAGGCAGTCGTGTGCGGGCTGCGGGGCGCGTGTTTGAGACCCCAGCGCTATATAGCATGCGTGCGCCAGGTTCTACTTCAGGGGGGAAGGGGAGGACGAAGGTTCGTCGCAGCGCACCCCCCTCCCTATTATGTCAATGTATGGGGCCGATTTTGCGCCCCCCTCTTGCCCCCCCCCCCATGCCCCCCCCCCCCCCCCCGTGCGCACGCCTATGCTATATAGTGCTAGCGATACATGATACTGCCGAAACAGCGTAGGAATGTCCACGAATAGCATAGGTCCATTAAACAAGCCATCGGGCAAAGTATATTCGCTTACGAAATGTCTGGCTTGAAAAAACACAATTACGAATTCCGTGCCATGTGATTGATGTCCCTTGACCTCGAAGCATATGAGCAAGCGTGGAAAAGTTTATTCGCGCCTTCATTACCAAACTGGAACAAACCCCGAAAATAGATCGATATCTATTCGTCCACCTCCTGTCAGTCGTATGCCTGCATAGTCCAATAACCACCTTCTACTAGTACAACATCGTTAGGAAGGCGTACACCATTATAATATGAAAAGAAAAGATAGAACGCGGTGCAACACATGCATAACGTACACTGCTGAAAACATCAAGGAGAAGCCCTCAAAGAGGAGTTTTGACATTGAAGAGCGGCATGACGTTCGGGAGCGAGAGAAATGAAGCGATGAGCTGGACAGCTATGTTCATTGTGCAGAAATCGGCAGAGACTTTCTAAATTTGCTCAAGCGGTGGAACTTAACGACTGGCGACGCCTTCACAATTCGCAAGGCAGATGTACTCCTCTGCGGCTAGCGCAAGCAGTGCGAGAAACTTTAGCGCGGCAGGATATGTTATGCAACAGCGCATGGCGTGCTTAAAGCCGGTATCTTTTGATAATTTGATTTCTTGTGCTATGACATGTGAAGAAACAAGCTGTACATTATGCCACAAAACAGTACTATAGTGTATATGCTAGCAGCGGTGTGACACATGAAGAGAATACTATGACAAATATTTTTTTTCTTCCTTTCGGTAGCTTATACGTATTTATAAAAGTACACCTGGTGCGCGCGGTTCATTATAATTTTTGTCTAGGTTCGTGCAGTCACAAGAACGTAATGAATTTTGATTTCTTTGTCTATTTCTCTTGCTGTGGCGAGGTGCTGACGACAGGCGCTACATATCCGGAAGGATGCACGACTGGCTTTGTCGTTAGAGCGTGCTTTAAATTTTAATAGACCGCAATGTAAACAAAGGGAAGACAGCGTTCTGTTCCTTGTGTCCTCTGTTTTCATTGCGCTCTGTATTGAAACTGAACTCATGCTGCAAGTCGCTTTCCTTGCTACAATATCTGCAGCGAAACGCTCTTGATGATCCCCATGGTTGATGTTTCGACACCCAGAACGGGAGACTTAACTGTTCACGATCATTGCGAACAAGGCTTCCATTCTGGGTTCCGCAACGTCAACGCATTTTTATTCTCTTGTGGTCGGTGTCCTCGTCTTTTCATTCAATGATTCTTCCCAACCAGACTGGTCTTCATTGCATCCAGTATATCAGCTCAGCTGTTTCCACCGTGAGTCCCTTTTTACAAGAAAAAACTGCAGGTCAAAGTGTAATTGTTAGCGAAGCGTGCGCCAGAAAAGCGTATACATTTGCTACTTAAAACACCTTGTTGTCGATTTCGTGTTCGGGCAACACCACCTAGATTATTGGATCGGGCCCCTGTCGGGCCCGATCTGCGGTCGGGCCGGGCCGGGCCGGGTAGGCGAATTTTTTTCCTCGGGTACGGGCCGGGCCCGGTTCTCGCTCTTAGTCACCGGGCCGGGCTCGGGCGGGTAAGTTTAAACATGTTCCGGGCCCGGGCCGGGCCCGTGCAGTGCTCTAGGCTGCACCACCGTGGGCTGCACTGAGTAATAATGGCGTGCATAGAGGGCGCTAGAAAAAAGATTTTTCGTAATAATAAAACACTGTCATAAATTTTTTGCTCGTTGCACCTACATAATATTGTTGCGGAAATAAATGTCATTTGTAAAACATCACGATTGCTTTGCCTTTGAATAAAACTTGGTTTTTCAGTGTAAGTGTTTGTTCCCTCCAAACATAGTCGCGCTTCAATCGCAGCTCCCATCACTTCCCATGCTGATGTCGCTGGCAATAGCTTCTGAACCGCTTTTCGCCCGAAGTTTCGCGACCTATTTGGATAGACCTTGCATATGCCACTGACATGCGCGACAAAGTGTTGTAAGTCAGCGCTGCGTGCAGGGTTGCCGTTGGTGGCTACTTTGCGCCAAATTGGCTACTTTTCAACCCCGTCTGGCGACAAAATTTTGCTGTTGGCGCCATGGCTACTTTTCTGGCTACTTTTAAAGTGCTGATTTGGCGCATTAAGTAGCCATTTTTTCTCATTTTTGTAGACGAAATATATTGTTTTTAAGCTTTTCCTCTCGCTTCAGCGGATGCGTACGGTCGTCCTCCACCCACTAGTAGGCTGGTGCGCATCGAGGCACCCTTACGCGATGCTTAGCGCGTCCCCAAATACGGAGTAGCGAAGTTGCGTGCACGGTGACGAACGTGTGACCGGTCTCGGTGCTCAAGCTTCCCGCCATCTATTGTGATGCTACGCTCAATTTTTGCGAATAATTTTGATGCGCAGTGCTTGTTCTCGTGCAAACTTGGGAAAACAGACATCTGCAACAAAAATATACCTGGCCTGTTCATTTACAACCAGAATTTGGTCTACAGCTTCAACGAAAACCTGTTTCAACTTACATGTTCCTACTGACTTGCTGGCTGGAATATTCTAATATAACTTTGTGTCTGGCAAGAACTCATATGTTCTACATAAAATATCATCATCATCATCATCAGCCTGTCTACGCCCACTGCAGGGCAAAGGCCTCTCCCATGTTTCGCCAATAAACCCGGTCCTGTGCTTTCTGCTGCCACGTTATACCTGCAAACTTCTTAATCTCATCTACCCACCTAATTTTCTGTCTCCCCCTCACGCGTTTGACATCTCTTGGAATCCAGTCAGTTACCCTTAATGACCAGCGGTTATCCTGCCGACGTGCTACGTGCCCGGCCCACACCCATTTCTTCTTCTTGATTTCAACTATGATATCCTTAACCCCCGTTTGTTCCCTGACCCACTCTGCTCTCTTCCTGTCTCTTAAGGTTACACCTATCATTTTCCTTTCCATCGCTCGCTGCGTCGTCCTCAGTTTAAGTTGAACCCTCTTTGTAAGTCTCCATGGTTTCTGCTCCGTAGGTAAGGACCGGTAAAATGCAGCTTTTATATACCTTCCTCTTGAGGGATAGTGGTAGACTACCATTCATGATTTGATAATGCTTGCCGAATGAGCCCCATCCCATCCTTATTCTTCTAGTTATTTCACTCTCATGGTTCGGCTCCGCGGTTACTACCTGTCCTAAGTAGACGCACTCCTTTAACAACTTCCAGTGTCTCGCCACCTATTGCAAAGCGCTGTTCTCGGCCAAGATTGTTCCACATTACTTTAGTTTTATGCATATTAATTTTCAGACCTACTCTTCTACTTTCCGTATCCAGTTCAGTAATCATAAGCTGTAATTCGTCTCCGGCGTTACTCATCAATGCAATGTCATCCAGCGAATCGCAGGCTACTGAGATACTCTCCATTAACTCTAATCCCTAACTCTTCCCAATCTAGGGCCCTGAAAACCTCCTGTAAACACGCGGTGCATAGCATTGGAGAGATCGCGTCTCCCTGCCGTACGCCCTTCTTTATTGGGATTCTGTCGCTTTCTTTATGGAGGACTATAGTGGCTGTGGATCCGCTGTAGATTTCTTCCATTATGTTTATATAGGCTTCGTCGATGCCCTGATTCCGCAGTGCCTGCATGATCTCCACCGAATCAAATGCATTGAGCCGGTGGCGCCTCGGTGCGGGAATGAACGAAAGGAATTGGCGTGTTCCGTGCAGCAGCCGACCCATGAGCGCAGGCGTGTCAGGTTCTTAGCGGTGCTTCGCAATGTCGCCTATGAATTGCTGTGTCGTAAAATGTGCCGATAACTATAATAACTGCACACCTGGAACAAAGTTTTTCAGTTTTCCGCCGTGACTGCCTCAGAAACCGGCAGGAACACTGGATTAGTGGACGCCACGCGTAGGCGTGCGCAGGGTTCCCCTTCAGAATGGGAGACGGCAAGTCGCAGCGCCTCCCTTCCCTATTAAGGTCAATGTATGGTGCAGACTTTGCGCCCCTCCTTAGGTGACTAGAGGGGGCGGCCGCCTCCCTCTTGCGCACGCCTACGACGCCACGTAAAGCAAGTGATCCCGCGGGCACGTTTATGAAGTACATGCTGTAGCTAGTTCGCTGTGAATTTACTCTCCACGCTTGTTAACTGATATTTTTAACGTGCTGGAAGAACCGAGGGGCATCTGGAAAAGTGATCTCGAGTCTGTAGTCGACAATTCGTTGGCGAAAAGCAATCGACAGATCCAGCAATTCTCCATGGTACACTGCTGCTGTTTTTCCTCCGTATCGCAGTTCGTAAACAGTAACATTAAGGAAGAAGTCACGCATGCCAGGCAAAATGCGTCGCAGACCACGAGAATTTCAAAATTTATTCCCCATGTACTGTCATAGCCCTTAACAGCAGTGTGCGTGCAAGCGAAGCCGGGCCACGCCGTTCTATTGCGCTACGTGACAGCTGAGATATCGCGTACAAAGCTGGCACGTGACAAATTTACTCAAGGACCCATGCAGCCCGAGCAACGCCTACAAACGGAGCTGAACTACTGCACAGAAAACTTTGCGCAAATGCCACACATTACTAAATGCAACACGGGCAGTTCGGCGACCGTACGTATTACTTGCGCGCATAGCAAGGGGTTGTCTAACACAGGTCAGACACAAATGTCATCGTTTACTCAACAATAAGCCAGGCAAAATGGCAAGAAATAATGTTTACAAACGTCGATGGTGACGGTCTATGCTTCGAGCTTTACGCTGGCCGGCCGCACAAATCGCCCTTTCAAAACACTCTGCTGCGCGTCTGTGCTTCGTCACATCGAAAATATTGTTACAGCGAGTTGTGATGAAATGGTTTTATTTACAGTTGGCGAACGATGGTTGTTCGTGGTAGCGCACTGCGGCCTTGCCAAACTCTTCGTTCTCTTCTACTCCTCTTCTTCCTCTCTGCCTTTCGCATGTCCGTTACATTCCCCCCGCAAGCAGACGAAGCCCGTAGGGCGAGTCATGATGAACGAGGAGGGTAGAAAGGTTTCAGGCGAGCAATATGAGTGAGCTGCGTTCTGCTCGATCGTCGACCACTGGACAGGAGACGAGCTATCACATAAGTGAGCTGGCTGAGACGCTCCACAACTACAAATGGGCCTGAATATCGTGACAAAAGCTTTTGACACAATCCACGCTTGCGTTGCGGTGTCCAAAGCAACACCAAATCACCTTTTTCGAACCATACTGGTTCGTGACGGTCGTCGTATCGCTCCTTCGAACGACGTTGTGAGGCCAAAGTCCGAAGACGAGCTATTCGACGGGCTTCTTCCGCGAGGCACAGGGTGTTCGATACAGAATCATCATTATGTAGAATGAAAGGTAAGAAAGTGTCCAGAGGGCTTCGCGGCAACCTTGCGTACAGGAGATAAAATGGGCTAAAGTTCGTTGTTTCATGTTTCGCCGTGTTGTACGCGTACGTGATAAAAGGCAGCACGTCATCCCAGTTCTTGTGATTGGAGGAAACGTACATGGCAAGCATGTTGGTCAGCGTTCTGTTTGTCCGTTCAACGAGGCCATTTGTCTGCGGATGATACGGCGTTGAATGACGGAACTGTGTTGTGCACATACGAAGTAATTCTTCAATAGCATCAGCAGTGAACTGGCGGCCACGGTCGCTGATAATAACACGTGGTGGGCCATGACGAAGGACCACGGAGCGCAGCAAGAAGATCGCCACGGAAGCAGCGGTAGAAGAGGGCATGGCTGCGGTTTCGGCATACCGTGTAAGGTGGTCCACGCAGACGATTATCCAACGGTTCCTATTGTTAGATAACGGAAATGGACCCAGAAGGTCAATTCCTACTTGTTCGAAAGGCGTACTGGGTGGTGTCAATGGCTGAAGGGGCCCTGGTGCTGCGGTGGCCGGTCGCTTGTGACGTTGGCACGTTTCGCAACTAGCGACATAGCGCTTCGTTGTTTCGTACATCTTGGGCCAGTAAAAGCGTTCCTGCGTGCGGTGCAGCGTTCGTACGAAGCCGAAATGGCCGGATGTCGCATCGTCATGCATGGCACGTAGAACATCGAAGCGGAGGCTCTCAGGGACAACTAGCAGAAAAAACGCGCTCCAGGCCTGGAGTAGTTAATCTTGTAGAGCAAGTTGTCACGAACAGTAAAGCGACCACTGCCTTGGGGAGGTACGGGCGGCGACAAAAAGCGGATCCAGGTTGAGATCGTTGCGCTGTTCTCGCTGAAAGTCGTGCGCGTCGGGAAACGTGGTTGTAACAGTAGCGAGACAGTCGTCAAAATTCTCAGCATCGCAGTCGGTAGTCTCAAGAGGAATCCGAGAGAGGCAGTCTGCGTCAGCATGACGACGGCCGCTCTTGTACGACACCGTAAAGTCGTATTCCTGAAGGCGCAGCGCCCAACGTGCGAGGCGGCCAGAGGGATCACGCAAACCGACCAGCCAGCATAAAGAATGGTGA
>JALIZH010025473.1:0-14785 GCA_030522465.1 Rhipicephalus appendiculatus
CAGTGATTGAGAACTGTTTGAATATAAACTTGGCAATCTTTTAAATACTTTCAGTTTGGGACTACACGAACCATTTTTATGGTAGCATGTTCGAACTCGAACAAGTAAAGAGTCATGAGACGACTATAGAAAGACAGATTATGAATTTCTTAGACCATTTATGTACTTGCACGTCGATTCACGGCTCGAGTTATTTCGTCTACGCAAGCTCAATTGCCTGCTGGCCGCAGCTGTAGCCGAGGAAGAGACAGTTAAGTGAGCAGGATAGGTGGGATTCACTGGCAGGGACGTAGCCAGGGGGGAGGGGAATCACCTCCCCCCCCCCCCTGGCCATGAACCTTAAAGACTGGTATTTGTGTAATATTTAAAAGACCCTGCTTCTGGTCCCGCGTATACGATACGCGGCACTACCAAACTGAGGCATCTTTTCCTAGCTGTTAGCCACTGGCGTAGCCGGGAGGAGGAGGGTTCAGCCCCCCCCCCCCCCCCCCAAGTTTTTTAATTTTGCATGTGTATACAGGGGGGCACCAGCTATCCTTAGCCAGGGCTGAAAAATATGCCGACGCACTCTATGACGATTCGATCAAATGCATGTTGCCTGCTATCGTCTGGAGTATGACCGAATATTTTTTTGTTTTCCGCTTAATCGCCTAATTAGGCATGGACAACTAGCTAACTTTTGAATCAACGAAGCTAGCCGAAAATTCTATGGAGAAAAATTGTAGATCGCTCTGAAAACACCCGTTTTGACAGTTTCAAATTTAATATCTGTTAGTTAATAGTGTTTTCTGCTTACTACAGATGCCCGCGAAATACAAAAAAAAAAATATATATATATATATATATATATATATATATATATATATATATATATATATATATATATATATATATATATATATATATATATATATATATATATATATATATATATATATATATATATAGTACGTGACATGCCCGCTTGCGCGCCTAGGCGCGCCATGACCATAGTTCCGCGCACAAACGATATGCTTCCCTTGCGACGACTCGCGACAAGCAGACGTAGCGTTTATAACTTGTGGTGCCTCTAGCAAAATGTGCGTCACCGCACAGCCACCACAACCACCTCTGCCGCCCTGCCGAAGCAGCTCACCCGGCCAAATACTGTGGTCTTCTTCGCATGGAATATTTCGAAGCGCTGCGATGCGGCGCGCGTGTGGGTCTGTCACATGGTATTTGATTTGTATTTCGCGGGTAACTGTAGTAATCAGGACAACACTATAACTTAATAGATAGAAAGTTAGAAGCTGTCCAATCGGACGTTTTGCAAAGTGATCTACAACTTCCTCAAAGTAATTTCTTGCCCACAGGCTCATTGCTTCTAAAGTTAGGTAATGAAACACGCCTAATTATGTAATTAAGAAAAAAAATAGTGTGACGTACTCCAGTCGACAGTAAGCAACATGCATTCGGTCGCTTCGTCATAGAGTACGTCGGCATATTTTTCAATGATAGCGGAGGCACCCTGTATATACACGCACACAAACAAACGCACGCACGAACGTACATAAAGTGTGGTTCAACCCTCCCTCCCCTCATCCTGAAAAAAATTTCTGGCAACGTTGCTGCTCATTGGCTATAGACATAGGCGTGCGCATGAGGGGGGGCAGCCCCAAGTTACCTAAGAGGAGGGGGGCGCAAAGTCGGTCCTAAACATTGGCTTCATAGGGGAGGGGGGGCGCTGCAACGAACCTTCGCCCCTCCTGAAGGGGAACCCTGCGCGCGCTTATGGCTATGGGAAACGTGCAGCACCTACAGGGGGCGCAGCAGTGCACTGCACCTATGCGCCGTCAGCGCCGCGAGTGGCGACTTGCGGCCACTTCAGTGTCAACTGGCGTGCTACGAATCGTCGTCTCTCCGTCAGCTACGCCCGCGTTGTATGCAAGTGCGTGTGCGCGAAGGTGACAGGTTTGATAAAACGGGGAAGGCTTCCAGAAAGTTATCAGTGCATGATTCTTTTGGGGCCCCAAACAAGGAGAAAGGACATAAATTTACGGAATCAATCATGTTTTCAATGTGACGTAGCACAGACGCGCGGCAGAGTGTTTTGAAAGGGCGATTCGTGCGGCCGGCCAGCGTAAAGCTCGAAGCATAGACCGTCACCATCGATGTTTGTAAACATTATTTCTAGCCATTTTGCCTGGTTATTGTTGAGTAAACGATGACATTTGTGTCTGACATGCGTTAGACAACCCAACGCCTCCTCTATTTTATCAATGCCAGCCAAATGCGCCCGTTCCAGCCGTTCACCACCCTCTCCTCTAGCCCTTTCCTACTCTCGCCCATCACCTAGCCTTCGCGTGTGCTTTGCGGTCATGGGGGGAGAGAACCCAAAACGTGGTGCCTCACGACGGAAACCATATGAAGTAACTTTTTGTTCAGTTGTGTACATATCCGTGGGGCGGCGTCTTGCATCCCTCATGTTCACTATGTTGGCGGTCACGCTGGCTCTGTAAGGGACACGGTGTTTTGAGATAGCGCGTGCCTGTTCGTGGAGCTATGCGGGCAACCAATGGGGACGCGTCACTGCGATGCTGCGCTTTCAGGCGGCGGCGGCTTTGCATCGAGCTACAAAGAAGGAAGACGAAGGAACAAATCTGACAGACACTTGATATTGGAGTGGGAAAACGCGTCTATCGCATGTCCGTGGGAAGCGCTCGGACGCACGTGTGACGCAAGCAGCCCTACCCATTATGCAGCGTCGCATCACGACCACTCCCTGAACTAAAGTGGACCGACGGCTCCCGTTGAGGAGCGAGCGTTTGCACTGGCATTGTAAATAGAGGAGGCGCTGGACAACCCCTTGCTATGCGCGCAAGTAATACGTACGGTCACCGAACTGCCCGTGTTGCATTTAGTAATGCGTGGCATTTGCACGAAGTTTTCTGTGCAGTAGTTCAGCTCCGTTTGTAGGCGTTGCTCGGGCTGCATGGGTCCTTGAGTAAGTTTGTCACGTGCCAGCTTTGCACGCGATATCTCAGCTGTCACGTAGCGCAATAGAACGGCGTGGCCCGGCTCTTGCACGCACACTGCTGTTAAGGGCTATGGCAGTACATGGGGAATAAATTTTGAAATTCTCGTGGTCTGCGACGCATTTTGCCTGGCATGCATGACTTCTTCCTTAATGTTACTGTTTACGAACTGCGATACGGGGGGAAAACAGCAGGAGTGTACTAGGGAGAATTGCTGGATCTGTCGATTGCTTTTCGCCAACGAATTGTGGACTACAGACTCGAGATCACTTTTCCGGATGCCCCTCGGTTCCTCCAGCACGTTAAAAATATCAGTTAACAAGCGTGGAGAGTAAATTCACAGCGTACTAGCTACAGCGTGCACTTCATAAACGTGCCCGCGGGATCACTTGCTTTACGTGGCGTCATAGGCGTGCGCACGAGGGAGGTGGCCGCCCCCCTCTAGTCACCTAAGGAGGGGCGCAAAGTCCGCCCCATACATTGACTTAATAGGGAAGGGAGGCGCTGCGACGAGCCGTCTCCCCATTCTGAAGGGGAACCGCTGCGCACGCGTATACGCGTGGCGTCCACTAATCCAGTGTTCCCGCCGGTTTCTGAAGCAGTCACGGCGGAAAACTGAAAAACTTTGTTCTAGGTGCGTAGTTCTTATAGTTATCGGCACATTTTAAGACACAGCAATTCATACGCGACATTGCGAAGCACCGCTAACAACCTGACACGCCTGCGCTCATGGGTCGGCTGCTGCACGGAACACGCCAATTCCTTTCGTTCACTCCCGCACCGAGGCGCCACCGGCTCAGTGCACGTTCCCCATAGGCACCGGGCGGCCGTCGTACGGCGCCAGCGGCGCGCCTCCCGAAAAGCGCCCCAAGCGGCGGCAGGGGCGGCACTGGCATGTGAAGCAGACGACGCGGAGAAGGCGCTGCTACTTTCGGCATCGTATTCAAGGAGTAGCGGCGGCGTTTCTTTTTGGACAATCGCAAGCTGTACGCTGTTTCGTTTGTCGCCCAAGGCAAAGAGAAGCGGCAGCAACAGTGTTTCTCGAACAAAGCACGAAGCGTTCGACTGTCGGACATGTGTTCAGATAACGGGGCCTGTCGTCGGGCTTCAGGGAGACTCCCGCGCAGTCGTTTGCGGTCGTGGCAGCATTCAATGCTCGCCAAGTCATCAAGAAAGGATGACACGTGTTCCTTTCATGTCTTCACACCCAGGAGCACCGTCGGAACGTCAATCGACTAGGCTTCTTTGCGTGGTGCTGTGCTTTTAGGCGTTTGCTTTCGTTTGGAGGCGGACCAGAGGGGGCACGATGCCTCCTCCCTTTCGGGACTGCAAATGAGACCGGCCCGATTGGCGAAAGGGTTGTAAAATAAACATCTTTGTGTTTTAACTGCCAAACTTGCTGCTCCTCTGGCGGGAAGGCGAGTACTGACAGCGCGCGTGCACGAATGGCGATGCCATGGAGTTATATTGCGCTGCGGCTTTCAGGGCTTGACCAGCCGGCGTACGCGTTTTCGTGGTTTGCTCTAGAGAAGAGTCACCGCTTGCACGAAGCAGGTCACGTGCTTGACATCACGGAATATAAAGGTGACAACGAGGGCAAATTACGTTTCAAGTGCACCCCGCAGACGAAGTTCATTGCGATAAACTATGATGTGGAGCTAGATATAAGTAGCAGCATTCCTATTTTAAACGCAAAGCATTTCTTATTTATCTATAAATGCCTCTATCTGTTTATCTAGCCGCCTACGTCTGGGCGCTCTCGCGGTCGCCCCCTTAAGTTGAAATTAACCAAAATTGGCATAGGTGGGTACGAACATAAGACGAACATGGCTGTCTGGTTGTGACATGGTGGTATGAGTAGCGCAAAAATCTTGGCGTGTATACATCGTGAAACCCCTTCCAGTCACGCGCGGCACATACCGAGCGTATACCACAGGCCGCGGGATGCTGGTATGAGCCACAGGTGATTCACAGTGTATATCTACCCAGGAACGGCGAGAACAGACATTGATAATTTAAGCGGGTGCACGTAAAAATAATCCCGGCATCAGCCGCGTGAACCCTACGTATGGAAAGATTAGAAATCCGGTTCCCAGCAAGAGTCGAACCCAGGTACTCTGAGTGGATATCAAGTATTTTACCCCAGAGCCAAGCCAGCTGGGACTTGAAATTATTTTGAAAATATCATATGCGCAAGAAAAATGTCGGTGTAACCAACGTCAATTGTGGTCGCAGAGCCGACTACCAAATTTCATGACAAGGTAATAAGCATTACTCATATACTCTTATGAAACAGACGTTGCGTCGGCTTAACACCAATTTTGGTTTCAGTAAGACTTGTTGGGTGAGTTGGTTATCATCAAAGGGGTATAGTAGTGCAAACTTAGAAAATAAAGACACGAGAAAAGAAGTACAGGAGGGAGCAGAAAGGTTGGGCGCTCCCTCCTACTTCTTTTCTCGTGCCTTCATATTCTAAGTTCGCGCTACTATGTACCCCTTTGGTTTCAGTGTTGGCTCCGCTTTTGTAAACGCCGGATAAACATTACATATGTGCTCCTATGACTCTACAAGCTATATTCAAGCGTTGCTCGACCCCGGAACAATACTCTGACAAACGCTACGCGTATGACATTCACAGCATTGACGCGAAATGTGAATCGCACCGTAGCGTGCGCTTCGTTTCAATAAAACTGACGTCTGTTCTCTAACATGAGCGCTGACATTACGTCAGACCATAAGTTACCCTTTAAACGTCAGTGTAGTCGGCATGCCTGGTAAGCCCTTTATCTGCACACTACTCCACTTACAAAAACACGTCGATCCACCTCGTTACGCTTGACTGAAAGCTAGAAAAAAAAATGCAGCGACTCGCTGATTCGCATAAAATCGATTCCCACAATACGTGGGACCTGCCGAATTTTTCCCAATACCTTGTTATTCTGTCTATACGTTAACATTATCCCCTAACATTCAAAAAAGAGAGCGTACGTTTCCCATTCCCTTTTCGTCCGTACTGCATGGATGCTTCGCCGTTTGCACTTATTCCTCAGTTGTAGTTGCACGCCCCCCGTTCCCGTTCTGTTTTCCATTTATCTTCGATCTTTCGCCGACCCTAATATTTTAACAGATATTGTAATATTCAGTATTTGTGCATTTCACGTAGATTTCGGCAGCGCACGACATAAGCTACGAGAGCACAATGAAGCGAAACCAACATCCAGCCCGCGCCACCGCAGCAAGCGCCTGCGCCTGTTCCGGCACCCACATCATGGCCTCCGAGATGGCGGGCGCGCGGCGGGTTTTTCTCCGGCCGTCCCAATCGCACGGAGAGAGCGTATTTCCCGAGGTGGGCGTGGCCCGCTCTTTTCTCCGCACCGCGGCGCACTTACTTGGGATGGGAAAAGCTGCCGCGCTGTTGGCGCAGCTTGCATGTGGCGAGGAAAAAATGGTTTTGCGCTTTTATTAACCTCGCGCTGATTTGGAAATGTCTGGTCAAGGTGTACGAGAGGCCAAGTAAATGCCGGGGCCTATCGATTCTCAAATGGGCTTATTTGCGCCGCCTTTATTAGAGCACTTAGAAAAGCGATGCCTCTGCAAGAGATCCGCATGTGCTAGAAACTTACTATACTTCGAAATTTCCGGGCTGTATAGTATGGGAGCGCTAGCGAAGGAGAAGAAAAAAAAACGATGATGAGGCTGGGCGTGATGACTAGAGACCGGATTATAGGCAAATGCCTATTTTTTTCCTTGCGTTCCTATCGCGCCACTTTGATATATGAGCATGAATTAGGGGTAAAGGAGGGCTTTGATAGTGTTTTTATAGTGCCTATAAATGCCTATTTTTGGGGTTTGTGCCTAAATGTCTATAAGTGCCCATAAATGCCTATTTTCAAAATTGGTGCCTATATGAACAATATTTAGCCTCAAATTTTGCTTTCGAGTACAGTTTGAGACCGTAATCCATGTTACCAGGCAAAATTGACGTTTCGGAACTTTATGGGGTGCAACAACCTAGTTCCCTAGTTCAACAAACATCCGGGAAGCAACCGGTAGCAGCAGTGAAATGGGACGCGCCGGCCACCTTATCCCACCGCACTGACATGGCGCGAGCGCGCGGTTGGAGCAGGGGAGAGGAAAAGACACTATTTCTGCAACCCTATATGGGAGCACGTCCCAGGCGGGAAGAGGAGAGTGGCGTCTATGGCCGAGGACGTGGCGGGCGGCTTTTACCGCCGGTTTTCCAGTCCAGTGTTCCCATGGAATTGAAGCACCTCCTTGAAGACTTGGGCGTGGTGGGGGGCAGAAAACAGGAGGTGTCTGCGCGCAGCAGCAGGAATATGGAGAGCGAATGCGAAACCATGGAGTGCCGTCAGAGGAAAGTAGAAAGTAGGTAAAAAAAATCAGATGTGCACATGGCTTTTGTTTCGTTTGTAATTTACTCTTAAAGGGCGCTTCACCAGGTCACATGAGAAATTTTAGTCAGATACTGGAAGTGTTCGTGTGCCCAATGAAGAGCTTTGTACCACAAGGACTTTTTAATTGGTTCATTACGAGCCGCGAAAGCATGATACCGGTAGGTGAGCTTGAAACCTTTGGCACTCGCAAGCCAAATTCCTTCCCTGCCCTCTTCGGTATCAGAGAAACTCGGAGCCGGAAAATGACATGACGTTGACGCATCAACACGCCATGCGCACGCAAGATTACACTATGTGCACATGACACGCCCAAGCCAGGTCGTGGGCACAAGCCGTGCTGCATCGTTTCGGCGGTCGCTCTATAGTGTACTGCCTGTTTCTGTGGGATGGATCCGTCAATGCGTTTGGAGAGGCTGGCATGGATTCTGTATCTTTACCACGACACAGCGCGTCGCACAGCTGGAACTGCTGTAAGGGATGATGCACCAAAAACATGCTAAGCGTTGTCAGGGGCTGGCGCCGGCACGATGCGGGAACGGCGAGAACTCGAACACAACAGAAATATAGGCAGCTAAGTCTCGCTTCGCTCTCGATTCGAAGAAAAAACTAAAGAAAAACGCGCACACATTCCGTTTGTATGTTTTAATAATTCTATTAACTTTCATTCTTCTATTCAAGCAACAGATTGCACAAATTACACATGTAGCTTCGAATAATTCTCGCAGTTTCATGTAGTACTGTGACATACACAGGACCATTCCTTGTTGAACTTCACCTCCATCACATTGGTGCGCGTGCCCGTGAGATAAAGGGCACGAAGCATCCAGTCTGACATTTCACCTCCTTCCGGGGAGCGTAGCGTTGAAAATCTTGGCAGACGTGATCGTTAGCGCAGTGCATGCATTACACTTCTAGCTCGAAACGCTCAAGCCTGGTAAGGGGCCCTTTGTGGTGTTCACACAAAGAGGATAAATTCACCCTGCGCTATTAGACCCGGCCAATACGAGGCTAACAGACCTTTCTGACCTTTTAGCAGTCTGGCTATTGAATCCTGTGCCCTTCCCAGCCATGCCGAAAAGAAGATGACCCAGGAGCGTGTTTATTCGATGGTGGACACTCACTCTAAGAAGAAAGTCGAGTATTTTGGGAGTATTTCTGCTACACAACAATAATCGTCATCTGGCTTCCTCACGTTTCCTCTCTTGGAAACCCCGCTCTGGGCACATTCCTATCAAGAATGCTATCTCACGCCGATAACGCGCGCGGTGTTCGTGACCGGGAAGTGCCGGGACGGCGGTGATAACGCCAGGAAAGTACGCGGTGTAGATGACGATTATAGTTGTGTAGCAAAAAGACACCCTTTTTACGCGATTATTTCTTAGAGTGCTTAAAACTTACCATTCTGCACAATAAAAGGAGAGACCGTGTTCTGGAAACCGTGCCCGAAAAGGGATCATTGAATGGCTATGTTAAATCATTAACGCCTTTGTACAATCATAAAATATAATATTTGTTTGCTTTCCTGTCGTAGACCAGGTCGCGCACGTCCTTGTTCGAAAATTTGATTTTTTGTAAAGATTTATTGTGGCTATATTTACGATTTTGGGGGCCTAAAACTGTGTTTTTCCTGCCTATTTTTGGCGCCTAAAACACGATTTTTAATGCCTAAAAATCCGGCCTCTAGTGATGACGCCCGGGGCTCGCGCTCACCCTGACGCTAAAGACTGATCAGTCGTTGCCGGGCCTTCGTAAATTAAACGCGTTTTTCTTGTCGCCTACGTGTTCTCTGAGGGCTTCGGTCGACCACTGGCCCCGAACCCACAATAGATATGTTAATAATGTTGTAAGCTAGATTTAAGGCCTGCGACGGAAGCAGTCCGTTTGGAAGCTCAGTATCGCAAAAAGCAGGTATCGGTGCTTGCTTCCTTTGTGCATTTTTTTCCTTCGGTGTAACAAACATATAGCGAAATGAAAACACACGTACAGCAGCACTCAAATTTTCCATTGGGAACACTTTGTTTATATTTCCTTTATTAACAACTTGCAGGCACTTCCTTCTATACGGAATGCTTTACAGGCGCCGCAGCATGAGCGCGTTACAAAGAAATAAGGTCGCGCGCACGCTGGAGGGGAACGCTAACTGAGCCGACCAAACTCGACACGCGGCATCAGCAATCGTCATGCTCTCTCCTCGCGATGTCGCCGGCGCCATCAAGTCTGGCGCGTAAGCCGCGCTTGCATAGCGCACAATGCTTCGCACTCGCCCACGAGGCTTCCCCAGTTTCCCTTTCCAACTACCTCCCGTCGCGCCGCAGGAGACAGGGAGGAGGTTGCAGGCGGTCGCCACACGTCTAGACCGTGGTCTAGACTGAAAGTCGCCGGTTCTGCGACGACCACGGACTGTTTACAGGCGCGTTTTGTTCATTTATGACCGATTGATTGATTTGGATACAGTCGAGAGCACAGTAAATGAACACGATACTGATATTGCCATTGCGCTACCAAAACGTAAGCAAAATCCGGATGACGAAAAAGGAGGCGATGACAACTCAGGAACTTTCACTGTGAACGACGTGTGGGGTAAATGTAGGTCGGCTAATCGAAGCCTTCAATAATATTCCGGCAAAATTACTTATCATCTTAATTCAGTGACATCACCAGGGCACTCAGTTATCTAGAGCGTAACCGTGCTTCGGTTGACCAACTCATAAATATCCGTACGCGATCAAATAGTAAAACGATGTGTCACGATAGGAGGGCAATATGATTCAACGACGAAAATTAGCCCAGTTTTCACCCATACACGTCTCCAGAAAGGAAGAATGCTAGAACGCCTCTGTATATTTTTCAAATCAAGGTATTTCGCGCCGAGACAAAACGGACCGTAATGAAAAAAAAGTAACACTACCACAGATGAATTGGTACCTCCTTACAATAATTCATATCAGGAAAATTCAGCAGTTGCCGTGCTTTTCTCCGTAAATTGGACCACAATAAATGCAATAACAGAAAAAAAATACTTGTCTTCAGTGCATCCAGAAGATCCTGGCGGCAATGCTTGCTCGTACGCAGAAAAAAACATGCGCACGCTGCAATCCCGCGCGCTCTGCTTTCTTCCGCGGTCTCCGCTGCCGCCGGAATCCCAAGTGAATGCGCCATCTCGCGGTAGCCGGTCGCGCGACGCGATGTACGTTTTTTTGCTGGGGAGCGCGGCGATTGGGACGGCCGGAGAGAAACCCGCCGCGCGCCCGCCATCTCGGAGGCCATGCCCACATGCCATTAGTTCCCCGTTGCCACCGAAAGAGGCGCCACCAGTCCAAACTCGCCCCGCGCCCGGTACCTATAGACTTCCCGTACTCTACGTCCTGCTGCGCCCAACGGAAGTGCCAGCACTGCTTCAGCTGTTGCCACAAGCCAAAATTGAAGCGCGACATCGCTATTGCTGTTCAGTGGTTATAGTTAATAATAAACTGATTGGCTTAATTCGAATATACAGTTAAAACTCGATCTATCGAAGTGAGGACCGCGCTCGAATTTTTTTCGTTAAATGAAGAAGTTCGTGAAATCGAGAAAGGCATTTTTCTGCCCTTCGAAAAGTAAAACTGTAGCGCAGCGACAACCGAAAGCTATCACGGCATTGTGTCGACCGCTAACCCACGCTTGTACGAGTGAAAATTCCGACCGGGCGGCTCGGATATCGGAGGCTCCGTGTTCGGGCTACAGAGCCCAGGTAGACGGTAACATGATGTTAAGGCTGCCGAGAAGCAAATACGAGGAGAACGAATGCAGTGATTGCGCGAGCAGGCAGACCGAAAAGGTTGCAAGGTGTATTGGTATCATATGTTTCCCTTGAGGAACATATAGGGACCGTATACCGTAACTTTATTGCGAGGGCACGATCACAGCCATCTTTCTCATAAATCACGATAACACGAAAGAAACCACCATAGTGTTCCTATGGGAGCAGTTAGAGAGACACTAAACCGCCGCTACTCCTAACGCCATCTGCTCGGTACGTAAGAGCGCTACCCACCGATAAGGCCGCTGCTCCGTGCATATATCTGCGACATGCAGCCTCGTCAAAATTAAGCTGGGGTCGTGACAAGGGCGGCTAGGCGTTTTGACGCGATACCGTCTCACGTTCGGTGAAGAAGCCGTCTGTATCCATATTAGAAGGAAGTCGGTGCTTGTTTACTCATCTTGTTTTAGGGAAAACTTCGTTCAATCGGGTTTGGGCAACTTAGTGTCGGTAATTGGCGCTTACGACAACATTGGACCCCGTGTGTACCTACCAGGAAATGATCATTTCTTCGCTAGATCGGGAACTTGGAATTATCGGGTTTCGTTGAATCGAGTTTTTAGTCAAAATTAGGAAAAGCGGAGCGGGAGGGGGCGGGAAGGAGAACGGGAAGACTCCATTTACAAGAATGTATCTATCTCTCTGAAACAAGCAAGAGCAAATAAGGCACAAAGCGAATGCAGTACGTATAAGACTGCCGTTCCATAAGTGTGATGAACTTGGCTTTTCTCGTACATTTAGCGGGCGGTGGCGGCCTAAAACTCCACGCCCAGGTGCTTTTACCTCCTTCGGGGAGTACGAAGGCTCCTTAGGGTGTGTACTTCTTTTACTTTATCACGATTAAAAAAATTCACTGACTGATGATCACAAAAAAAAAAATAAATAAATAAACGGGCTCGACATTATCTTACCACTTCTACGACCAGCCAACACTGTCACAGCGAAATCATGGTCTTGCCTTGGCATTGTCGCACTACTGCCTGAGTGCCATCTTCGGGAACACAGAAACGACTGTGGTATATAATCGTTAACAGAGAGGTAGGTACCACATAAAAAAAAGTACGTAATGGTTACAATGTTACACTTCCATTGTCCCGCGTCCTTATCTCTGTCCTTCGAGACGGAAAGTGTGAGGTTCGAAACAAAGGCGAGCTTTTTATGCTCGATGCATGCAATACTTTTTTCCCGTCACCTCCAGCTGTTATTTAGTTAAATGCTTCAACACATACGCGGCATAATTACATCCATTTTATTAAATAAGGAAGTGCCGCAAAATATACAAGGGACATCAGTCATTTGCTTGCTCTCAGCGAGCCCTAGAAAATTAGCGCAGCTTGCAATAAGGCGCGCAAGGCTGGCTCACAGCACAGATGCTGGTCCTGGCTTGGCTAGGCTTTTACCCTCTCCCCCTCTCTCTTTCCCATCCCTTGCTATACTATAGCACATATGGGTACGCTTGTTCTCTTTTTTTTTTTCTATCTTTTTTGTGCCTGTTTCTATCTTTTTTTCTCTCTGCCTATTTTTCTCTATCTTTCTATCTTTTTTTTTTAATTTTTGTTCCCTTTCTTTCTCTCAATATTCCTCTTTCTCTTCCTTTCTTTCTCTCTCTCTGTAGTCATTCTTTCACCTATCTTTTTCTCTCTTTCTTCCCTTTCTTCCTATCTATTGCTCTCTTTCTTTTTTCTTTCTTTCTTTCCATCTATTTATTTCTATCGCTCTCTCTCTCTCTCTCTGCACTCGTTCTAACCTCCTCTTTCCCCCCTGCTCACACTTCCATTTCTCACCCCCTTGCTGTACTGTACTATACAAGGCTATGCTGCCTTCTGCTAGCGGGCCTGGATAAGCCGAGTGGTTACGACGCTCACCTTCGGATCGTGTGTACGCGGGTTCGAATCTCGCCACACCAAGAAACTTGTTTCGCCAATAATTTCTCCTTCTATTTCTTCCTATCTCTTTTTCTCTCTCTTTCTTTCTCTATCTCCGTTCTCGTTCTCTCGCCCATCAGAGTTATTGCATCCATGCCGGACAAATCGACGCGCGTGTTCTGGGAGCAAAGCAGAAGAGTAAGAGGACGAAGAAAGCGCGTGCCGGTTTATGATGATGATAATTTTTTTATCTACGACGCATGGCAAACCTCGAGCATAACAGCTCTGCTGTAAAGGTTGAAGGTCAGGTCCATGGCGCAGAATGCTGCTCCGAAGCGTCGAATTGCCAATCCACGACCGTAGCAACAAAAACTTCAGGCCGCACAGCCCCATTTAGTATGCTCGCTTGCGAAACGCCTTCCGAACACGCGCATGCCCATCTTCTGCTGAGTGACTTCGGTGTTTACGTTTTCGGGCTTCGGTTGAAATTCTTAGCCTTCGAACCACACCCTTTCTGCTCTTTTCTTCTAGCTGAGTTTAAAGATACTTCGTTTCGGGCTAATGTAGACGGACCTGTCGTTAACAAGGCGCTCGTGTTCGTTCCTCAATACCGGCTCGCTCACCCGTCCACGAGCTCGGAAATTTAGGACAACGCCTCTGCTTCGCGTAGGTTTCCAACTGCGCACTTCGCCGCACACGTTGCGCATTCGCGTGTCGTAGCAACGACACGCGTGTAGTTTCTCGTTTCGAGTTTTTCAATGTCACGGACAAAGTGCTGTTTACACCGGCCGAGAGTACACCTTCTGCACAGACGGCGTAACACGAGAGACGAAGGGCGTGGTTCGAGGTAGCGAGTGATGATCCTCTGAACACCGCTCAGCGACCGACGAAATTACCTACTTGCGTACACGAACAGCCGGGTATTGACTGCGGAATCCCGAAATAGGAAGTTATGTGCTCGTTTTCTGCGCTTAGTGTCGTGCCGATTGGCACCGCACGCAAGGTCACTGCAACACTAAGAGAGACCACGGGCGTGGAAATATTCCGTGTTCACAATAACAATCGAGTATATTGTCATCGACATACATGGACGCAAGGGAAGGGAAACATGCAAAACAAAACACCGACTAATAACTTAAATTATGCACGGATAAGGTGTGCATCTGCATTCCTTTCCGTCAAAGTACGGTTTTTCAGTTGGCAGTAATAATAATTGTTGGCCTTTAACATCCCAAAACGACGATATGATTACGAGAGACGCATTTTTTTCAGTTGGTAGTCAGCGTTTGTTTATTATCCGTTTTATTTCTGTTGTAACCGCGTCTGCAAGTCTTGACAGTGGTAAATCCCCGCAGCTAACGCAGCTTTGATTCTCTCGTTCTAGTATTCGTACATGATTCGCGAATTCGCTGTTGAATATTGTCAAAAAGATGTTGTTTCTGTTCGAACATAACAACAACAACAAGAACAACAACAAAAAAAAAAAACATGGGAGTCTCTAGAGAGGACGAACGGGGCAAGGGGCGTTCCTAAATTTAACGCGTCAAAAATTTTTTATGCGCAGCGCTACATTTCTGAACTGAGCAAAACGCGAGAGAGATTGTCAAAGCGTCAGTGGAGGTTTAAATAAATACTTTTTTTTTTTTGTGCAGCTGGTTGTACTAATCATTCATTGTAAAACGTAAGTTGTGT
>JALIZH010025474.1:0-36367 GCA_030522465.1 Rhipicephalus appendiculatus
AAAGCCACTGCTATCCTCAAAAAAGGAAAAAAAAAACAAAAAAAAAAGACCTATGGATCATGTAGAGACTTAGCCATATCAACCTATTGCAAAAGGAATGATTTTAAATGTATTGGCCATTCCCCCTATTGGCCATCACATCGCGATTATTTGTCTGCGCCAAATAATCGCGATGTGATGGCCAATAGGGGGGAGTATAAACTACGTCAACAAAACAACAAACGTCGGACTTTTTTTTCTTAAGAGGGGTACTCACTTTTTCAGCCGTGAGTGCCCCGTGAATATGTATGAAAAAAAAAAAAAAAGAACCCCTCCAAGCCTGCGCCAAGCGCGCGCCACAGTGACAGCGAAAGCTGGAAGAGCGGCCTTTCTAGAGCCCGTTCTAAACTCTCTTGGGGCAACTAATGCAAGTTGCCGAAAGATAACCACTGCGCCATAAATCATAATTTTTGCGAAGTAAGAAAGCCCCCGCTGTGACATTCCTCATTCAGTGTATAAGCGAGGTACCCGCTACAGACATATGTAAGGCATTATGTGCACTTTGTTGATGCTGTGGCTCATGACGATGAATCATGACTGAACACTTTGTAGTGGGTTGGAAGCTTTAAACCACACACTATATGTAATTCGCATTGTGTGACGCCTGGTGTTGATTTTTTACTCTTCCACCACGCTATGTTAACGAGATTCCTTGCCCCACGTGACTTATGTATGGGGTCTTTTACAGCGAAAGCTGTTGTGAGATCACAACAAGGGCTCGTTTCGTTTTGGCACCGTAGTTGTCCACCACCAGTGTCCGTAACTGATATCGCGTGAAATAAGAAAAAAAAAAACAAAATAAGAAAAGATAATAATGATGGAACGGGGTTCGAATCTGGGCATCTCCGTGGCAGCCCAGTATTCTACCACAGAGCCATGCCGGTGCTCGAAACTCCTTCGCAAAAGACCCTATACAGGCGTTATGTCGGGAAGCAACCACGTTAACATATGTAATTTAGCGTGGTAGAAGAGTGAAATAACAATCAGGCGTCACACAATGCGAAATGTGTTACCAGGCGTCGCACAATACGGATTGCGTAACGAGTGGGTCGTTGAATGTTTCCAACCCATTACAAAGGGCTCCGCCATAATTCTTCATCATAATCAGGCATCGCATCAACAAAGTGCACATAATGTCTTGCATATTCCTAGCGCATACCTCGCTTCTTCGCGGAATGACGAATAATGGCGTAGTCGGTGCTCACCAACTAGAGAAAAATTATGATTTATGGTGTAGTGGGTACCTTGCAAGCGTACTTGTATTAGTAGCCCCAAGAGAGTTTACGACGGGTTCTAGATTTGCCGCTCTTCCAGCTTTCGCTGTGACTGTGCTGCGCTGCCCGCGCAGGCCTAACGTTTTTTTTTTTTTTTTTGTTAAGGAGTTTCAAGCATCAGCATGGCTTAATGGTAGAATTCTTGACTGCCACTCAGAGGCCGCGGGTTCAAATCCCATTTGATCGTAGATATTTTTTTTTCTCCTTACGTTTTTTGCTTATCTTGCGTGTCAACGGTTACGGACCCGGCGGGGTCAATGCTGCTGACGTCAGCTTTTCTTAAGGCTCTCGCATTTAAATTATCAATTTCCGTCCTTGCCGTTCCTGCTTAGATATAAATTGTCGAAGACCTGTGGCGCATACCCGCTTACCGCGGCCCGTGGTATACGGGTAGGCGGACAGACAGACAGACAGACAGACAGACAGACAGACAGACAGACAGACAGACAGACAGACAGACAGACAGATGACAGACAGACAGATAGATAGATAGATAGATAGATAGATAGATAGATAGATAGATAGATAGATAGATAGATAGATAGATAGATACAGACAGACAGATAGATAGACACAGACAGACAGACAGACAGACAGACAGACAGACAGACAGACAGACAGACAGATAGACAGACAGACAGACAGACAGACAGACAGACAGATAGATAGATAGATAGATAGATAGATAGATAGATAGATAGATAGATAGATAGATAGATAGATAGATAGATAGATAGATAGATAGATAGATAGATAGATAGACAGACAGACAGACAGACAGACAGACAGACAGACAGACAGACAGATAGATAGATAGATAGATAGATAGATAGATAGATAGATAGATAGATAGATAGATAGATAGATAGATAGATAGATAGATAGATAGATAGATAGATAGATAGATAGATAGATAGATAGATAGATAGATAGATAGAAACGCAAAAGTGCTTACAGTGTGCAAACAAGTGCTTCGCATTTAACCCTCTATTGCATGAATTATGAGAAAATCAATTGAAAAATTATTTGATCACTTTTATCAATAACTACATGAAGAATAACATGTACAAAAATTTTGAGATTTATTGTGGCTGTATTAATGAAAATACAGGTTTGTGCCAAATACAGGCACACTATGCAAGTGGGCGAGCGAAATTGCTGCCATGGCTGAAAAACAAAATCTCACTGATTGCGGTCTTTTTAGCTTGATTTGTGGAATAAAGCAAAGCAATTGCTTCCTGTGTTCAGGCATAATTGAACATTTTGGTTAGTGCATCTGACTGCCGACATCTACGTGCAAGATGGCTGCTTACACGTTTGGCTCTTCGCATGGTGCCGCCTTGGTGTACTTTCCTGCCCGAATTTCCAACCGCTGACTTGTGGTCGTGAGCGTCAGTTGCCGACAAATCGTAAAAGCTAAATATTGCCGTGCACTGGTTAGACTTCACATAATTTTTTCGTGCACCCACGCCAATAATGTAACAAAATATTGCCAGGTACTGCTGCTGGCACTCGATATTTTCGTGAAGCATCTGAAAACCTACCACCACAACTGAAATATGGCAAAAACTAGCTGTGCTGCATGATGTCAGAGGATTTCTTTTTGTTTGTATTTGCACTGTACAACAAAACATAGATGGCATCATATTGCACATTTCATCACTCACATGCATACTGTGCCAAATATGGCACATACCGATTTCCGACTATATACCGTAGTGGAAAACGGAATTGAGAAGAGCCTTAATGAGCATGAATTTTCAAAGCCACGAGATATGCCAAAATAATTCTTTCTTGCTTCTGCAACGAGAAAATGGTTGCAAGAAAAATATAGCAGTCACTGTTGTTCATGATCCGAGCTTGCACGTGCACCGTGAAATCTATTTCATGTCTAGATTTTATACTGCTCTAGGGACGGCAGCGCTTTTTTTATATTTAGTGCACGTAACTATAAGGATCACACTAACTGTGTCACATTCTCCACTGGTCCTCTTGCGCCCGCTATAAAAAATGTTAATCGGTATGTGCCAAATATGGGACGCCATGCAACAGAGGGTTAAGAAACGAAGCCTGGTCGCTGACTTAGGGGTTCAGTTCCAACAGATTCCTATAACCACAATGTGATTGGGATGGTGTAACCTTGCAGATAAGCTCAATGCGGCGTGGTGTGCATGCATGGCTGCAACTGCAGCTTATAATCATATTGCACTTGAGAAACTAAACATATGTAAACGGCCGTTATCGCACTTTGCCTCAACAGAAACGTGGCGTCACGGCTAGAAGTCGCGCACGCGTCTTTGTGCTTAGCAACGTAACGCCTTAGCCGTTAAGCCACAACGATGTATTTGACTTGAACAAATATAAAGCAACATGAAGAAAGCATAGGAATTGCTGAATTCGAGTATTGTTCACGAAGACATGCACAGGGATTTGAAGTGGAAACGGAAGAAGGTTACCGGAAGTCGCTTAAACAGGATGTCAGGGAGTGCTGAAGAAGCCATTAAGAAAGGCCATTAAAGATGACAAATATAAACACAAACAGTAAAGTACAGCAAGCTATAGTTCTCTGAAAATGGAAGGATGGCGGACAACAATGGACGATCTAGACCCATTGTTCGGTGCCGATGTCGCCACGACACCATTGTAGAGTATTAACTGCTCCCAGTGTCCTCGAATCGCGCTAGGAGGGTTGAACCAAGATTTGGCGCTTTGAATATTTGCTCCAACCAGGACAGGAAAGCAGCAGAAAAAGCAGTCTGCGGCTTCGATTATGTAGAACGCTTAAAAAACAGGCAAAGACAAAACACTTCATAAACCTTGTCGGTTTATCTTAAAATATTAAGTGGCATCTTGCCTTTAGTAGCCTCCACCTCAGAAAGCCTTCATGTGCCACTGATACACACGGCTATGCACTGCGTCACCGGCACAGCCTAGGCTTTATAAAAAAAAAAAACACTATGACTTTGAAAACATTGAGGAGGACAACCGTACGGAGCTGATGCTTGTGCGAAACATCGAATCTGCTTGAAGGTAACACATCCTAGCACAGCAAGCTGTTGTGCCTGCGTAACATTTGAATGGCGTTTCAATGCAAAGTTCATCAATTTGTGGATCGTGTGTAGTTTTGATGCAGCTTTTACGTCCACCTGCATGGCGCCATCTTCTTCGAGTGGTAAAGTTTCAGGGCGTCATAAGACTAGGTGACCGAGGAGGGCCTCCGCAAACAATCCTTTGGGAAAAAAGGTGAGCCAAACTCACCGTGTAAATTTTTCACAGTGCCCACTGGCCTATCCACAAAGAGAACGAACGGAAAAGTAAAGAAAGAATGTTATCTATTGTGTGCCTGCTTTTCTTTTTCTTGCAATTTTTCCATTTGTAGCTGTTGATCGAACCTTTGTCCCGAGCGTCTATAATTAGCAGATATTGCAGTGGCTGCTGCGGCGTGGGGAACAGAGGGGGGATGTGAAGTACCATGCTTCCCTGAGCGGCAGAGGGCTAACGAATTCACCGACGCGTTGCAGCCACTCACAACCAGACTGACACCGATGGCGCGGGGTTTCGCATCGAGGGATCAACGCTAGTGTGTGCAATCGATGCAACCGACGTACAGAAAAGGCCAATTCTAACGAGACAAGACCTGCTTGCTGAAGGCACGCACATGGCAAGTCCACTCAATCACCATTTCGATTCATACTGCTAGCGCCGCTTCTCTTCAACGCCAATATTTATTTTTGTAGCACCTTACTAACCCTTGATCACAAGGTTGAACAAGCACTATGTTTCAAAACTGTGTTGTATACGCAACTGAACTAAATGTAGCGTAAATATATAAGGCCACCTGCAGCGAGTCGTCCCTACACACAACACTTATCTTTTTCAGTACGCCGGTTGTATATGCACATTGAGTAAAGGGGAAAACAACTTTTAGTAGATTAATATGTAAGTCATTATAAGAGACTCCTCCAGCGCGCATCTTTCAGCTGTTCGCATGCACAGGTTCACGGTTAATGTCTGCGCCCAAAGCATTGCTCCATTATTACCTGTACTGAACACTGGAAAACAAGTACGTCAGTCAAGCTCACATCACGTTGTACAAGCGTTCTCCGTGTGCGTACTCTGAGAGTTGAACGGGGCCAAATTGCCTCCTTACAAAGTAGTCCGTGCGTCGTGCCTCAGAGCAACGCCCTTCCTTCCATGATATACGACACAGCACAGAGCTCGCAAGGAACTGCTAGCTGAGTAGCTGCTCGAGGAGAAGGGTGAGGATCCATCTCCCCGCTGCTTCCTCATGTCGGAGTTTAGCGTCAGGAATAGGGGGGGGAGGGGGGGGGGGGGGGAGGGCTGTGGTTGATGTGGAGAGAGAAGATGGGTGGTAAGGAGGGGAAATGTACATGGTTTTCGTACGTAATTCTATCCTCTGCCTCTGTTATTTATCTCACGCTGTTCCTGTCGACGCCGGTTAAAGGAGCCCGTAAAAGCAGTTCAACCCGGCGTGCACGGGTCGCTTCCGATGGCACGGCACTGCTGGTCCGGTCTGTGCTTTTTGAATTTTCCAAGTAGCATCACTCATAATCATTCGTACTTGCTGATGATGTAAGGCCCGCCTATCGCCTCTCCAGCCTCTCTGTTTCCTAACCTTCTGTGTGGTCCGTCATTTGCGTTTTAATGCGATAGCAATTATATGGACACTCTCGGCGAATTCTCGTCATTGCTGTTGCCGTCACCGTCATGTCCCCTATAAAGTCCAAATTGATAACATCCCCCCGGGCATCGTACGTTCTACCCGCGGGTAATAGCGCGTGAGCGGGGGGCGACGAACACGGCTTAAGCAGAGACCAAACCAGCCGGCCCATCTCCGTCGCAGGAGGGCGCATGCGATACCATCACCGAGCTCGGGAGGCCTGCCGTCGAAGCATAAACGAAACGCCTCGCCCGTCTTTAACGAGCGTGAAAAGGCGCGAAAGGGGGGGCGGGGGTCACTCGAGCAGCAAATGTGAACTTTGATTTTAAGGGCATGGTCGCCATTGCTGGCGCGTGCGCTATCTCGCTATCTCGCCAACCAACAGCGGGCGGCTTGTACACCCTTTTACGTGCTGCGCCCTCAACGCAAAGCGACTGTGCGAAAAGTGTCGCCGGAGCGGCCGTATTCTCTTACACCAGCGTTTTGTAGAGTTGCGTGAGATCGGATCCGAAAGTGTTAGCAGTCAGCCTCACTTCATATAACATTGCAATTTGTTGCTATCGCACTCATTGCTTTACCCTTGAGGTGAAACTGTGACTCTATTTTAATCGATCTCTGCCACTACATCTCTCTATCATCAGCTGCTAGCTTCAGGAGCTTCCGTAATTGACTTCTATGCGCTGATTTGCTTTACACGTACATGACCACTTCATCAAAGAGGTTACTCCTAATTAGTCCATGCTTTCATTGGCCTTTTTGCAAGTCGCAGTGATTGCCATACTGCGCCGGAATTCGGTGTTGTGATCGAAATCTATTGATGATGTCCTTAAGTGTAAACTGTTCATTTTATATCCTTTTTATCAGATAAAATTCTAGTTTTTTAGTAGCTTGGAAAAATTTACGTAACCGCGTTGCCCTAGTGAGCATGGTGATAAAGCTTATTTCCCGCTGTTGTAGCGTTTACGAAAGAACCGTAGGCACTCCACTAAGGTAAAAAAAAGAGCATATTTAACACTTGAGAAGGAAATAAACAAAGGACTGGGGCTAAGATGATAAACAAATAAGCCATAAACAGTAAGGCCCGCTGCAAAAGAAACGGAGCTGTACAGAACCGATTGCTGCTGGGCTAGGCGGTAATATTGAAGAAAGCAGTAAAACGCGCGAACTTTACTGCGTACGGGAGTACAGGCCAGCCCTTAATCTCTTATTTCGTCAGTCTTCTTGTTCCATGAAGTTTGCGCTTTTTTCTATCGTACTACCATGAACGAACCAGTCCAGTGACGCATATTGTTTAACCGGTAGCATAGCACCCATGCCTTATTCTGTCGATGTCAGAACCACTTTTGAACATTCCGCTTTCCCGCATCCTACATGACACACTCCATTCTTCTTGGTGCTCAAAGCATGTCGACGTTGAAATGCCGAGAAATAGCTTTCAAAACATTTCTCCCCATAAGCCAAGAAGGCTGTAGCTTTTTTTCATACCACTTTTTCTGACATTACTCGAAGAATTCCGTTAAACAAAAGAATGAATTGAGCGCAGACGCATTTCGAGGCACTTTTGTGTAAGATCATGGTGGGGGGGAGGGAGGGGGGAGGCACTACGTGCACGGGCATCGTAGGGAACGACAAGGCTAACGCTTGTGATGACGAATAGCAGGGCAGACTGAAGGAAGCGGCTACAAAGCACGCAAAGTGAATCGACATGAATTATCTCAGCACTCACAGTTACGAAGACGTCTCTGAAGACAGCGGAAACTCGAAGGACACAAGCGACGGAAGCGCACGCTGACTTGTCCTGAGGCTTACTGTTTTCCGGAAGCAAGTAGGCGTAATCGCCAAATAGTTCACTGGACACGTAGCGCACCCGAGGCCAGTCTGAAATCTTCAAATCACGTCATCCCATAAGCAGGGCAACACAAAAGGAGACCCGCCGATTTTTTCGAAAGCAGGTGACAGCCACCGGAATGTCATCCGAAAAACGATATCCTCGCGACAAAAGTGCCGACTATAGTGAACTATAGTGCCGACGTATGCCTTCCTGCATTTGCCGCTCGCCAGGATGCGGCCGGCGCAGTCGAATACGACACGCTGGAGATGCCAGGTTCGCTCGCCAGCGTCCGAAGTGAGCGGACGCGTTTCGAGCGCGCTCCGTCGATGTCGACTACCTTGGCCGGCGCTTAGCTGTCAAGCCATCGCTGCAGCTGTTAATGCGCTCGCTGCTGGTCCGCACGTTATCTCCCGTTTGCAGCGGCTGTTATCTGGGACGCCGTTTTCTGAGCTCGTAGGCGGCACCGCCACCCGGCTTGCCGCCGGCGGCCATTGCTGCTAGTACTACTCACGTCAAAGTTTCGTGCTTTCATGGCCACTCCGGAGTCGTCCGTGCTTCCAACCGACGCGCCGCTACCCGAGGATATTGGCCTCGAGGGCCACCACTGGAAACGCCGGCGCCACCGTCGGCGTGACGTGCTTGGCAGGATCACGCGGTCTCGGCGGCAGCGTCGGCTGCTTGCGGAGCGCTGCCACGTGCTTTGTAAATGAGTTTTAAGCTCCACCTTCGCTGCGGTTGGTACGAATACGGAGGTTTTCTCGCATTTTGAACCCAACTAAACCCATTGTAACAGAAGTGGCTGCCTCCGAAAGCGATGAACGTGCTGCTCTTACTGCTTGGTGCCGTAGTGCCGGACGTACGCAACGAAGTCCGGTATATAAGCCTTCACCGGTGCCCGTGGGACAAGAAACTGCCTGAATAGTGGGTTGTGGTGCTAAGAACCGGCAAGCAGTGATCGGCTACGAGTCACGTGTACAACAAGCACTTCCGCGACGATGATTTTCGCTGCTGCGTCGGGACTGTGATGTTGAGTAGCAGAAAGTGCGCACTGCGACGATCGTCCGCGCGCGCTTCCCGCCGGCTAATGGTGCTTATCTACCGCAGTATGGAAAAGACGCTGCCTTTTGCATCTCGCGAAACCATCTCGGAACGTTCCTGTGCGACCTCTTGATCGTCGGCCCCGTGCTCAGCGTCTACAATATGGGCTGCAGATACTTGAGTGATTGTTTAGATACGTTGGATTTAAAAACTCGCAAGGTTCATTGTGCATTCCCCTAAGATGACCGGAAGGCGAAAGCCACCTTCCTCTCCTTCTTGTCAATCAATGTATTGATTTTCCCCGCCCCGCTCCAAAAAACTTTGTGCACCTAACGAGGTTTTGCACTGCCTCCGTGATCGGCCCACCGATCATGGAGGCTGTGCAAAGCGACCATGTCGTGTGAACACGTCATCATTGACATCACGTTATGTGGCGTCATGGCGACGTCATGACGTCTTCACAGATTTGGGCAATCTGTGACGTGGTGATTTTTTTGCATTACTCGTGCCGACGCTGACGAGGCGGGATGGCGACGGTCAATCTTCGCTTTTGATGAGGCATCGAAGTATTTGGCCTTCATAACCTATACGCGACGTTTGCTGGTGGATGTACAGTCGTCCGCAAGATTAACTCGAACGCTCCGCGCAGTGACCTGGACTGGTTTCACTGATGCCAGCCGCTAAGCACTGTGTGCTGACGCCGAGATAATACCTCGGTATGCTTGGAGAGTATGTCGGCATGAATGGTTAACATATCGGCAAAAGAAGCCAAAGCTACGCGGCGCTGGCGTCAATCAAACTGTTTCAGGACACGCTGCGGAGCGTTCGTGTTAAGCTTGCTGACGACTGTACATAGCGAGCGAGTTAAATGCTGCGGCTGATGTGTTCTGCATTTATGTTGGCAATAATATTCTTTCTGTCAATGGTGCATTCTCATGACGCAAACACTACGTGCTAAAAAGCCCAAATTTAATTGTGCCACTCTCAAACTCAGGTTGGGCCTATCTAACCCCATGCATTTTTTTGGAGCCTTATTTATTTATTTATGTGGAAAATATGCACATTTTCCATCAGCAATCTCGAAGTGGTGAAGCTTTGGTGTATGAATTTATTGATGGCAGAGAGCGGCAAATTTACTGGAATGCAGAGGGAACGATAATTAAGCAACATAATAAAAAGGGCATCGCATCTCACGCTTTGTGTGACCGCCAAACGAAACGAACACACTGAAATAACAGGAGCAGCGGCAATCGCTCGCTTAGAAGACCGATCTATATGCAGTGCGAGGCAACATGTCAAACGATATTGAAACATACATTAATTTTGACAGAAAAAAAAACGAAAAAAAAAGCCGTTTAATCGTCGGGACGGGACATCTAAGTTGCGATATGCGCGCCGAAGTCGTAGTTGTAACAAATAAAATTTGGAACAGCTCTGATAGCGTCCGCGCAACAATAGTTTTTGTGTACTCACAAATTCTCATATTTTGCGGCCTAAAGTTCACGGCACGGCGCCAAAACACGCTCGTAGCGAAAGCGAAACCATCAGTACGAACATATACATGCAGACGCTCATACAAGCAAAAGCTCCGTCGGTCGCCGCGAACCCATGCGATCAATGGCTTGAGGCTTCTTTCTGTTATGCCCTATTTAGGTATACAGGCGTCTACTCTAACAAATATTTCACATAGTTTGCACTCGGCGACTGACTACATTTCACGCAAGAAGCCGGTTCAGGAGTCTCCATCGCGGTGACCGCGTGAAGCGGGCGCTCCGTTTTCTGCGAAGAGACAGCGACTGTAAACTATGTTGTGCTTTCTTTTCATCGAAACTTATTATTTTAACAGTACAGAACATATTACGTTTCGAAAGTACGCACAGAAATGTCCTGGAGCGCTTCCGCGAGGCGTTTTGTAGAGCGCCGACAGCAAATCTTATGGGGAGCGTGCGGCGGTATCCTGCCTAGCACGCAATCGAGGCGCGCCCGATAGAGGGCGACTCTGTAACTCCTCGAGGCCAATGGAGGTACAGCCGCGCTCAATATGACTTAAACACGGGAGCGCGTGGCCTCACGAGTTCAAAGATTGCGCATGGCTTCCACTAGCCTTTATTAAAGACGATAGTCTTTCTTGGGATACTTAAACGCAAAAATTTTGGTCTGTATGTCTGTCCTGTCTGTTTGTCTGTCGGTAACCCGATTCAGCTTCTCGGCCAAAGTTTAACTTCTTTCTGAACGCCCAGCCATCTTGTACTGGTGTTCGCGATCATATTTGTGAACATATTCGATCAAAAAGCAAATACTACGCATTCCTGAAGCACAACATTAATATGTAAGTGTCAGGACGTGTGTTCTTTATTAGAAAATACATAGGTACGCAATTCTAAAGACCCTAGTGTTTTTTAGGCTGTCTCAGGCAAGGCAAAACATAGTAGTACGGCCGGCACAAGACTATCGTCTTTCGACGACATTTGCAGCGAAGCACGCAGATACGCGGCCAATTTTTACATTAGTAAACGCGTTTCTCTCACTTGGGTATGATCCCAAATAAGAAAATAATATTTAGTTGCTGAAATAAAAAAAATACACCATCTCCCGCAAAGGGAACCATGTGTGGATGCGAAGCAGCGGGCGCTAACGCTTACACTGGCGGCGGCGTTGACGCTGGCGCTCATCGCGCCGTTGCGCAGGAGAGAAATCTGGGGAGGCGCAATCACGCAGTGATGTACCGGTGTTTCCTACTGGAACATGCCAATCGCTGCCAATGAGCAATGAGAGACAGAAGACTCCAATTGAACATAGAGACCCACAGTCCGCTTTTAGTTAACGCGCACGCTGCGAATTTTTATCGTTCGACAACGCACAGGAGAAATCTCCCACCGGCACAACCTTGCAGGTCAAGATCCAGTGCCTAGATATACGCGGTGGCCAGTGAACGGTTGTGCAGCGCGAGCAGTCGGTTTTTTCAATCAAGAAACTTGCTAGCAGAAGCTGCCTGCGTCGGCGTTGTGAGGCGAGAGAGGGGTGAGCGTAGGAGAGGGGGAGGGGACGCGCTTGCGCAATGGGGTTTGTAAACGCCGCGGAAGCGATGCCTAGAGGAGAGAGGGGGGAGCGTAGGAGAGGAGAGAGAGAGGGGGTGAGGACGCGCATGCGCAGTTGGGTGTGTGGTCGCCGCGGAGAGGGATGACTAGAGGAGAGAGAGGGGGGAGGGGACGCGTATGCGCAGTGGGGGGTGCGGACGCCGCTGGGAAGGGATGCCTAGAGGAGAGAGAGGGGGAAGCGTAGGAGAGGAGAGGGGGGAGGAGGGGACGCGCATGCGCAATGGGTGTTTAAACGCCGCGGGAGGGATGCCTAGAGGAGAGAGAGGGGGGAGCGTAGGAGAGGGGGGAGCGTGGGAGAGGAGGTGCGTGGAGAGGTTTGCACATGCGCAGTCAGGGTGGTCACGCCGCACACCACCACCACCACCCCGGATTAAACTTCGCCATAAGATTCTTCAAATCTCAAACAAGTTGAAGCCATGCGCCACCTCTGAACCCGTGAGGCCACGCGCTCCCGTGCTACAAGTCATATTGAGCGTGCCTGTACATGCTCCAGACAACCTGACTGCCTCGGTCACGCCGCCGACTTCAACGAGGAACTCGGCCGCTGTTGCCATGCCTTCAATGGGCGCTGCTGCTGCCGGACACCGAACCCATTCGCCCCACTCCGGGAGCTCGGGGAACAGAATAGCATTGAAGGCAAGTCTGACAATGCTTCTCATCAAGCTCGCATTATCTCTACCGCACCGAATGGAGAAAAACGCGCGCGAGGCTCGCTCTTGCCGACGCCCGAACGACAGTACACTAGAGTGCCCAGGGATTTCTCCCACGCGAGAAGCGCACGTCACATGCTCCCCGCTTCCGCTCGTCACCAGGACGAAGATGACAGTTGGATACCAGTCAGCTATCGACGTAAACAGCAAAAGCCGTGCGACGGTCGCGCCGACGCCGAGTTCAGGCTCCCCGCACAAATATCAGCACACCGTCATCCTTCGGACTAAGCAGCCGTGGCCGCATCATGGATGAGCAGTTCATACAATTAGACAGAGTCATAACGCGCCACATTTCAGCTCATCTCAATCTCTCCGAGGAAGACCCGCTGCCGGAGTTACAGGGTTCGCTATTTAGGCCATAGCAACCAGCTAGCTGTCGACGCGGCTTAACCCGAGGTGCGCAACGCCCCTCTCGCGATAGCGTCTCTGCCAGTCAGCGGCAAGGACTTGCCCTTTCAAGCATACAAAGCGGTTAGTCAGAATCAAATCAGAGGCAGCATTCGAAACGCTGGAGACATGACTTCTGAGGAACTAATGAACTCATTGCACTGCCGCAAGTGCAAAATCCTGCAGGCACGCCCACTTGGTGACAAAGGCACTGCCATGGTCACATTTGCACTGATATCGTGCACTGATATCGCACAGTACACGGGCTTCTACCAGTTTGCCTCCATCAAAATGCGACCGCCGCGGCCGGGATCGAACCCGCGACCTTCGGGTCAGCATCCGAGCACCCTAGCATCTGATCCACCGAAGCGGACAGCTGTATGCTTCTGGTTATAGACTTCTTTTATTAGCTCTTCGCTTTTCAAGAACAATTCAAACTGCTTTTGAACGTAATTGCTGGGTATTTTAAAATTACAGTTATTATCCCAAGTAAGTTCTGCGGAGAACCGCAAGGTATCAGAAATTTCTCTGAAAGGGGATATAAATGAGACCTATAGGTATTGACAATTTTTCAGTTTGAATAACACTTTATTTATAGATCTACTTCTGCCTTTTTGTGAAACCACCAGTGTTGTCAACTACAACATCCTTTCGACGCTCCAGCAGTCATTGACATTGAAAATAAGCCGCGATTGCCGCGGAACATAAAAAAAGAAAAAAAAATAACAAAGAAAGGTCACTCCGCCCTTCTCACCCGATCTATATACTACTGCGAAACCGAAAATAACAACTCAGAAGTCAGAAAATGGCTATGATGCAAGTATCCAGGCCTCATCTCTCTATCTTTCTCTCTATTTTCTCCTCTTGAACGACTCCTCATCACTCCTGATCGCCTCAATCTTTCGAGCGGTCGGGTCTCGATTTACCCAAAGGACTTCAATCAAGCCGAGTGGGCAGATCTCCGCAAAAAGCGGGGCAGCCTCTTCACTAAACCAATAAATGAGCGGTCGCTTGGCGGAACCCATGCTGTGATGGTTCGCTGAAATTAATCCGCTCTCGATCAGAAGGGTAAACACAAGGCTTTCGCGCTTTCGACATCTTCACTTAACTCTGCCCTTTCGCAAGTGTAAGTGCTTCCGCTTGCGCAGCGACCATATGCATGTCACGATGTTTCATTTTAGCTTACTCCGGTTCATCCCCTGCAATTTCACAATCTTCATGCCAGCCACACTTTCCGCTGATCTGGCAGTTTCGTTCATTTGCTCCCTGTAATGTTGCCCACGCAAGATTCCCGCTTTCTGCTGCTTCTCCGATGAACTGAAGCTAAGAAACGGCGGATTCATCAAGTCGCGTAGACAGTGCATCCGAGCTCCTCACCACTACTAACTGACGCAATGAAAATTTCGTGAAAGGGAATCAAAGAGAGAGAGCGAGACAGAGATAGGAGTGGAGCGAGGGATGGAGAACTGTTGTGACGTACTCTCATCTTGATATTATACTTTGCATGAAAGGCAGATGTGGAATTCCCTACAGAACCAAGTATTAGTAGTTACCGTTAATCCTAAAGTTCAGCACATCAGCGGAAAGTTCAAGACCATGCCAAAGTAGGCTTTCGGCTTCACATATTAGACAGTGGTAAGTGAACTGGCTTGTAGCATAGCGCAGAAACACACAGGGACAAAGAATAAGACTGGACGAACACAAGCCAGTTTACGATGAACCAACAAGCCCATATTGGTACCCTTGTGGTAAGTGAGCCAGGAGGCGCCCAGGGATTTAGCAGTTTCTAGGCTTCTCTTCTGAGGTAAATATATTTAATAATAATAATAATAATAATAATAATAATAATAATAATAATAATAATAATAATAATAATAATAATAATAATAATAATAATAATAGGAAGAACAAGAAGAAGAAAGAGGCAAGGGAACATGCCAATCTCTTTAAAACTGCTATCTTCCTGAATGCAAGGAACTTTGGTCTTAGTACACCTCACACATACGACACGGATAATAGATATATGCCTCAAGGCTACTGCGGCAGAACTACATCCCGTTTTAGACTCGTTTTCGTCTGTGTCTGAATGTTATATCGCTCTCGGAAAAATAAAGTTGGGCACGGTAATGCTGCAGTAACTTGAGCTAAGCCGCATATATATCGTTGGCGCAAAGAGCAACATCGTTGTACAAAGTCTGAAAATAACTCACGGCTGTCAGTTGAACAGTAGCCGGAGGCGAAGATGCCAACATTCTGCGATTTTAGTGCTGCCTCGGGCGAACGCCTGGAATGCAGCTGCGAAGCTCGCCTAATAGATATTTTCACTAGCATGGAGGCCCACTCCAATTTCCTGCGTAAACATCAGCTCATTACGAAAGGAAAAAGTACTGCAGAAATAATAAGCTAGCACCCACAATATGTCTGAACGCTTTCCGCTTGAGAACCCCAGCCATATCAGTTTCCTGACGCTCTTTTTCTTGGGCATCTCCGGCGGTTGTTACGTCATCGTTTCCACCCGAAATGAAGCTCTTGGACTAATCCCCAAATGACGGAGGAAGCATGTAGCATATTGCCGTAGTCGAAGAGGATAATGGGAATGCTCTCTAATCCGGAAAATATAGCTCCCGCACTCTATCCAATTAGTTCCATTCAGTATTGCGGACACTGCCGGCAACGTCAACTAACCGAGAAAACATGCATGTGCTGCCGTGCATACATGCTCCGGTTCATAGCCGCTTGTTTTGTTCCTTCTAAATTACTTTCTCACTTGCCTCATCAGAGATCTTGCGCTGTGCCTTGAACTAGTGAAGTTGAAGTCGATACTTTAGGCTCCTGCGCGGTAGCGCGCGCCGATACAACGGCACGTTACGCCTTCCAATAGTGAGTAATAGCCTGAGCGGCTCAGCGGGCCAGCGCACCGAGTGCGTGCGTGCGTGCGTGTGTGTGTGTGTGTGTGTGTGTGTGTGTGTGTGTGTGTGTGTGTGTGTGTGTGGGTGTGGGTGTGGGTGTGGGTGTGCGTGTGCGTGTGCGTGTGCGTGTGCGTGTGCGTGTGTGTGTGTGTGTGTGTGTGTGTGTGTGTGTGTGTGTGTGTGTGTGTGTGTGTGTGCGCGCGTGCGTGCGTGCGTGCGTGCGCGCGTGTGTGTGTGTGTGTGTTTGTGTGTGTGTATACCGGCGATTTCGTCCGTCGACGATTCGTGGCGGAGTGTGCACCGATGCGTGTGTCAGTGATGACGAAGGTGAGGATGTGGAGCAGGTGGCGGAGCCATCAGCTTCATCGGCCGTAACAGCACAGATTTGCTTGTAAAATTTAAGGCGCAGTGACAACGCCGAAAGCCACATGGCACTGCTGGTGCTCGAGAGACACCTTGTACTGACCGAGCACGACACTGCACGATTACTTCAAGCGAAATGTTTCAAATAAAATTGTGTGTTTCTCGCCACTGCTCTAATTTCACATTTTATCCCGTCCCTCGGCTGTGACGGTTCACTGCTCTTACTTTCTTCGCGGTCCCGTGAAAAACGTATCAGCATGGGGTTCTACTGTATGTAAAGTGGAACTGATTTGCTTCAGGCCCTCCCACAGACAAGAATGCGGGTTTTGTTACATTGTGATGTGCAACGGAAAACAGGTCGTACGGCAGGGGTCTCAAACAACCCCAGCCAGCGGGCCGCAGTCACGCCATTCAGTCCCGCAAGGGCCGGGGCAGTAAAGAAGGCAGCAGCGGGGGAGGGGGGGGGGTGAAGGTGAACGCATGGGATGTCTCACGGAGACAATGCCTTAAACCAGTCAGGCCTGTGTAGCTCACGAACGTAACTAATAAGAAAAGAAAAAAATATTGGGGGTCAGTACAGTCATGTCTTGAATTTTGGGGGGCGAAGACAGCCGCGAGGCTCTCGGCCGCGGGCCGCAACCGAGAGCCTCGTGGGCCGCATGCAGCCCGCGGGCCGCGTGTTTGAGACCCCTGTCGTACGGTATCGGTTGAAACACAAATGCTGGTTACATCGTCAATATTTGCAATGAAACGAATAGGTCGGAACTGAAGATCAATGTACCACGTCGCAAACTGGATGCCACAAAAATTTGCTTATGCAGCGAGTGGTGCACTGAATGGATATGTTCACTGCTGCGTTCGCTGCTTGCATGGCGCAGGAAATTTTAGTTCCCTGATAGGGGCTCCACGTTTATGGTGTTGTCAGCCTTGGTGAACGTGACTCTGCATATTATTGCTGTTCGCGCTTGTAGCGTAGACGTCGGCAAACGCGTATAAGCCGAGTACAAGGGTTTATGAGCAGACGTGCATTTTTTTCCCATGAGTCAGAAGTTTGGCGTAGCAGACTTGAATGTTGTACATGTACGACCTTTTCTAGTAGTTCTTTTTTTATGTTGCCGGCATTCTACGCTCAATGACGGTCCTGTCGTGTTTGCCGTAGCTGTCCTATTCGTTTCGTGTTCCTCCCCCCTTTATATATATATATATATATATATATATATATATATATATATATATATATATTTCTTTTTCCCTCCTTACCTTTCTATCCCCCCCCTTACCCCTTCCCCAGTGCAGGGTAGCAAACCGGAAATTTTCTCCTGGTTAACCTCCCTGCCTTTCACTAAACTTTTCTCTCTCTCTTTCTCCACTATCCGTGCTTTATAGCTGCAAAATTACGCGTCTACACTCGCAGTTAGAGTTGCAGACGCGACAACGCGTCTTCTTTTCTTTAACTGTATTTGACGTTTACTTTCTCAAATTTAATCCAACACTTTTACCGGCTCTACTGGAACTCTAAAATTATGCGTACGCGTAAATTTTTTCGCGCTTCGCATTTGTTCTTGTGTGCTTCAGTGTACTTCATATACATACAATGCAATGTATGAAGGATACAGATGTTGATTTCAGCACACTGTTAACTAAAAATAATAACTAAACATCGAGCTGCAGTTTGTATCGTTTTCTAGCTTCTTTCATGTTCATTCAGGGCCACCCGTATAAAAACACGGGAGAAGGATTTCAACTCCAAGAAAATGTTTTCTTGTATGTTCTTTTATAACTTTCTTGCTCTGGAGCGATGCAGGTATAATGTATCTTTTTTATTTATGTATTAAGAAAAGTGCACAGGCTTTCAAATTAGGATGACATGTATTACGGAAAGTGCACTGGCTTCTAAACAAAGCGAAATAGTAGCTACTGCCTACCGCTGCTCTTTCGACGTCTCATCTCTCAGGTAAGTGTGACAACGCTGCTTCGTTTACGAATGAGAGCACATCCCAGCTTATTGGTAAAAAAAGACTAGCTAGTCTAAGTTCTTTGCAGTCGTACATGTAAAGCGAAACGCAATCACAGCACCACCCTTGTTTGCACAGCAGCAACGTTGCACTGCTAGTGGCATCAGTTATCATGCCTGCAACCTTATATGCGCACTGGTATACGTCCACAATCATTTCTTCGTTATTTGACCTGCTTGCATTGTAGCACTCTATGTTGTAAGATGCGAAGAGGTCTCATGCTACCATCGCCGGAATAACAGCTTGTGTTTACGTCTCCCCTGTATAGGACTACGCTCAATCTCAGTATGACCGTTCTTACGGTCAATCTCCTCTCCGTCCACTCTTACGGCTCCCTTCTTCTATGTTTTAACTAATCATACAACTAGACTGGAGAGTGATGTCCTCTCTTTACTCACTTTCTTCATTCTTTTTGTCGATACCGTGTATTAGAAGCACGGTGATTAGATGGGACCAGCAGAACACGGGTTACATCTATATTTTCTTTCTTTTGCTGACCATCATCTGCAGATATCTCTTTAACTGCTCCCGATTGACTATGTAGTCCCACTGAGCGAGACTGGGAAGAAGGACTTTCCATAGTGGTGAAAGAAAAGAAAGCAGTTTGTCAACGCCTTGGAATTCGCGGTGCCGTACAGTAAAGGCAAGTAGTGCGGAAGTTGGCGAGGTAGAGGCCCTGATCGGTGGCAGTTGACATGCGTGGTGGGGTGAGAAACGAAGACAGTCCCACTGACCGCAGGGTTAAACATGGTGCAGAGCCATCGCGCTAGTCCGTAGAAAGGGCGATTGTCCATTGCATGACTGTGCCCACATTTTCTAAGCGTTTGTTTTCTTGCTTTCGAAAACATACTTTTAACCGCTTTTAACCGCCTTTCCGAGTTGCCGATGACATTTCCAGAAAGACGTGGCTTTGTGAGAATTACGTTGAAGGGCCAATAATTGGAAAATTAGAAGCATATTTACAGAATGCGGCTTTAAGACTTCTAGATCTAGCAGAAGGGCTCTGCGTCATTACAAACTATCAGGTGTTCGGCAGCTGTCGTTTGGGGGGAATATAAAGGCACCTCATTTTCCGGGGCAACATTATTACAACAAGATGGTTTGCGAAATGTTTTTTCATGTTCTTTATGCAAGCAGGCTATGTCTGATTTATGCGATACCATGTTTAGGATATTCTCAACACGAACAAACAAGGAACAGAAGAGACACGTGAAAACAGGACTACCATGAAAACAGTAACAGCGCTGGTCCTGTTGTCATGTCTCTCTTTTTGTCCTTGCTTGTTACGGCTGCAGAATATGGTTACTGTTAACCAACTAACTAATTTTTAGATACCATACACAGCAAACGGGTTTGAGCCTGTTTGGGAGTTTTGGGCCCGGCTCTTAACTTGCATCCGAAAGGTACTACGCAAAACCCCCCTACCAAAGGAGGTTTTATGGGGGTACGCAGGGCAAGATGGCGGTGCCTGTTGAAGCGACAGCCGTCCACTTCGAATATTTCTAGCCATCGGCCTGCATTATTAAACTCATTCATTCCCAAATAATGCTGGTATTTGATTTAGATTTTAGTAATGAGGCTTCGCTAAGCGTATACTGCCGATAAAACAGCTCCGTTTTCGAGATACACAGTCGATTTGCGGTGCAGAAGGCTTAACAAGGTTTGTTTACAAAGTAAACGGAGTCAAAGGAGGGAATTTAGGAGGTAACTTTGGTGTTTTTATTTAACTCATTTCGGGGGCTTGAACGGAGTTCATTGGAAGTTTTTCTGCTTCTTTTGAGAGCTTTTAAAACGCCCCTTTATACGCGGCCCGAGAGAGGGCGAGAAAAAAAAGGTATTTCAGGCACTATACTAGCGTTTTAGAGACATTTCTTGCAACTATTCATCGCTAGGACATATTAGAAAATGGACATTGATGTATTCATGCACAAACATGACATATGCATACAAGCACGCACGACACAGGAATCGAACTCGCGACCACACGCACTGAAAGCAAACATCATATCCATTACACCACAGCGACACCACTATCTTGCGTAGTTTTTCACGGGGGTATATATCTACAAAGCAGCTACTAACCCGTCGGCGACACCTCAAACTTTTGTTCTCGTAGCATCGGCATGTGTTAGCGCTTTCGCAAGGCCAGTACATAAACTCAGGGGCGTCACGAAGGCCAAGGTAAACACCTTCAGCTTCGAACTATTCGGTTCGTCGTGTCGTGCCGCTGGAAAAATTGTAAACGTGTGCCCTCTTGAGTACTTCGACACTGTTTCACTCGCCCGCAATTCGTGGATACCAGCGTGACAAAAGGTATCCTCAGATGGCCGAACATATGTGCATTCCATGGGCGTATGATGTGGAGCTATCTTCGTTGTTTCTGCCGCGAGCTGCACGCGTCCCATGGCAGCGGCGTGTTCTGAGCTGTACGAGACCGCCTGTGTTTCCTTTGATGGGGTCTGTGCCTTCCGCCACACGGAAGCCCTCAGAGACAAGGACGAAACACTGAGCAACACATCTTTATCATTTCAAAACTCTGCCGCGACTGACTGTCAGCGGCCCCTAAGCGCGAGCCGCGAGCGTGCCTGTGTCCATCGTTCTCGTGATCCACCGGCGCGCTCACAGCTACGACTCCCATAGCATATAAAAGTTACTCACGCAGATGCCCACAAGCGTGCTCAGGGTGCCTCTTCAGGGGGAAGGGGGGGGAGGGGACGAAGGCTCGTCGCTGCGCCCACCCTCCCTATTAAGTCAATGCACGGGGCAGACCCCCCCCCCCCCCCCCTCCCCGTGTGCACGCCTATACAGATGCCCGAGTTACAAGGACATTGTAACGCGCCTACACTAAGTGCATTTATTGCGCGCGTACTCTCGCGAGCCAAACGCAGGTGCAGCAGCGCCTTCAGAGTAGCTGAACGATAATCTACATCCACAATTAACACTTATTCGCAACTCGCACTGTCGCGGGGCACACAGTGATTCTGTAACTCAAATTCAGTATTTAGTTGCTTTCACAGTCGGAGACTACCTCCAATCTTACTAATTAACCTTTATTGTTAAACATCACACAAATGCATTAAAGCGAATGCATAAGCATGCCCCAATGTCAAGTACAACCACCACAAATTAGCAGTAGGTCTCCCGTTAAATAAAAAAGTTAATGCACATGCACTTCGTCCTTGTGAAAGTCCATGTGTATGTGGCACTCCTCTGGCATAGATGATGTAGCAAGAATAAAAAAATGTAGTATTGCCGTCTTCTTCAACGAAACAGCTGTGATAAGAATGATAAGAAAAACAGTGTTCGCAATATTTTATTGGAATCAAAACAGTAGCAGTTCTCATGTCAGTGTAAGCATATGTATATTTCCATCTTCTTGCACAGAACCTACACATAATGCAAAACACTAAGAACGTATACAGTACAGCCCAAGCACTATATATAATTCACAACAGTAAAGCAACACGAAAGTAGTGTGGCCAATCTCATCATAATGCACACTGACATGTGCACTTCACAGTGCTAGTATGTAAACACAATCCAGAGAAATGGGATCTACAAGGAACTTGGTGTCAGCCTGCACATGAAGGCAACTAAGTTAGTACAATAAGGCTAGCATTACTTTTAAGAAATATGCAACCATGTAGGGAGGCATGTTGTAGATTTTAATTGAATTAGTTTGCCCTATGCCATCAAGACATGTCACACATCATCATACAGTTCTGTTTTCTGCAGAAAAGTCCAAAATAGACCTGTGGTGTTGATTGTAGATCCACTCACCACAATTCGTAAAGGCGTTCAGCCATGACAGCAAAATGACAACATTGCATTCATATATGGCTGCACATACTTACTCACAAATATCTGAAAATGAACGCAGTTTTCTAGAAATATAATTGGGAATTTGTCGCCATTATCACACAACTGCAATATACCAATACTTCTATTATACATAATTACTACAGCTATGTTTACAATATTCCCATGCCAGCCACTGTCATCTGCAACCTAAAAAGTTCATCTTTAATTCCTCACTTCATGGCTTGCGCATAATTACCACATTGAAAGTTAATACCACTACCATGGCTGCAAAGTCAACTTGAAATTAGGCAATCACATGCCTAAAATTAAAAATTTCCTACAAGTAGTGGCTGGTGGCTTAGCATATTGGATTCTAGGGCTTGCTATGCCGTGTGGTTGAATAGAATTTCACCACGAATCTATAGAGCCTGTAAAGCAGTCAGGAATTGAGTTCATAGTTAAAGAGTGAAAACAAAACAGCAACACACCGAAATAGAAATGAAGGGAACAGGACAACGCAGTACTAGCGACTGAAATTTAACACGTGTATGGCGTTTTTAGTCACGTTCATACTAATTCTGTGAGTGCATGGTTCTTTATTTTTGTAATTTTTTCGCACTAAGTGTGCATATCTTTCTGTGGTTTGCATTACACTTCAGGTCCTCGTTAGTGTAGAGTGAGGCACAGGGGAGTGTTCCCACAATACAGTGTCTTGTACACAAACAAGTGGGTCAGCAACTCTTGCAGCTTTGCCAGAAATGTCTTCCTGAAAATAATAGAAAAGAAGTCCATTAAGCTTTCCATATCCAGAAATATGAATGTCTTGGCAAAGGCTCACACTTGACCATAGCTCGGCACACTCACTCATGAGTGCACTCAACTCACACTCACTCACACTCATTTGAACGTGGTCAGTTGAGTATGAGTGAGTACTCATGCGTGTGAGTGGATGTGAGTGTGAACGTGAGTGAGAACTCATGAGTGTGAGTGGTCGTGAGTGTGAACGTGAGTGAGTACTCATGAGTGTGAGTGGTTGTGAGTGTGAACGTGAGTGAGTGCAAAGGCTGAAAAAATTGTGGTGAGTGAGTTTGAGTAAGTACTCCCTTAAAGTGCCGACCTATGGAGCTCGGCACACTCACTCATGAGTGCACTCAACTCACACTCACTCACACTCATTTGAACATGGTGAGTTGAGTATGAGTGAGTACTCATGAGTGTGAGTGGACGTGAGTGTGAACGTGAGTGAGTACTCATGAGTACTCACACTCATTTGAACATGGTGAGTTGAGTATGAGTGAGTACTCATGAGTGTGAGTGGAGGCGAGTGTGAACGTGAGTGCGTACTCATGAGTGTGAGTGGACGTGAGTGTGAACGTGAGTGAGTGCGAAGGATGAAAAAAATTGTGGTGAGTGAGTTTGAGTGAGTACTCCCTTAAAGTGCCGACCTACGCACTTGACTATACTATTGCAGACCTTTAAACAGAACACGAAAGAAATGCAATAGTGAGATGCTGCTAAGTAGTTTCTTGTGAACTTTTCACTTAAAGTACAGAGGGCAAAAAGTACACAACTGTAATGAAATGTGAAACAGCACCAGAAGTGTACTTTTGTCTTGTGTACCATCATTCGAGTAGTTTTAGCTGTCAGTGAAGTTAGCATTGTAGTGTAAAGGGGTGCAAATTTTAGTATGATTAACCTTGGAGTTAAACGCATTTCAATGGAGGCGCAACTGCTTGAGGCCCACGTACTTAGCTTTAGGTGCGTGTTAAAGAGCCCCAGGCGGTCTATCTTTCCGAAGCCCTCCACTACGGCGCCTCTCATAATCGTGTGGTGGCTTTGGGATGTTACGCACCAACAGTTATCATCACTTACAACACATGGAACACTAGCTTCTTCATCAACCATAGCTGTTCTGTTGTTCTGTTTAGGACTGAAGATTGGGCGACTTGGTATTGATTCATGGCAAAATTAAACAGTGCACTTGTAATGACGACAATAGAAGACGTGGACAAAGTACCAGCCTGTTTACCTTGTCAGAAATTGTCTCAACAGTCAGAATACTGTGTGCTGATCATAAACACTATGGCAACAAAAAGTAAAACAAAATAACCAGAGGGAAGGAACAAGGTGATTCAACAACGAGGTTGAACAGATTCAACTGACTTATATCGATGTGATTAAATTAGCCTTGCACAAGTGACACATCTCCTAAATTCCATGAATATGCACATGTAACCTTGGCAAGCTCTAGTGCTGATATGTGACTAATGAAGTGACCATACCATAAAATTGCATGTGCTTCATCAAACACACTGTAACTAAGCACATGTCTTACACATCATATGGCCATCATAAGGTGTCATTAACATGACTTATTCTTTCTAGCTAAATGTATACAAGCTCATGATGTCAGTGCGCCTTGATATGCAATTTAACTTTTTGTGTTGGAGAAGGACAAAGTGCACAATGCAAAATTGTCGTCAAAAAGTATTCTTACTTGCTCATAATCTGCGCATGAGAACAGAATAAATAGAAAACAAATCTGGCCTTAATGCATGTGTTACCACATGACAGCGTGATAACAGCTGTCCTTTTTTTGTGTGTGTGTTGCTTAAGTGTATACTCCCTGGAAGCACTGCTTCATTCATGCTTTATCGCAAGCAAGGAAATTATGTCGTACAAACATTCAGTTTTAAGGCGCACTCGCTTGAATTGGCTGGCCACGCCAAGCGGTCAGCCAATTCGAAACACGTATCACACATCGTTGTTATATGAGCTTAATGGCCTTTCTTTTTTCGCTTTTCATTGCACTTTTGACGCGACGCAATGTGCAGAACAGCACCTACTGCTGCCCAAGCGACAAGGTCGCGCAAACAGAGGAAACATAAGTATTACGTACCATTTGTGTTCCTGAATGTGCCGCGAACGCGGCGCGCCCATCAGCTGCTGCTCGCTTGAGTCACCTGGCCATTGCCACACCATTGCACACGCAGTGCATGTTGCACTGTCGTCAAACCACACATTTCACGTCCCGCGACGAGAACACAGTAAGGCTGCCGGCATGAAATGTGCACACATGATCGACGCATAGCAGGGTAGTTGAAAGGCGTCCTTCACAAAACCGACGTTATGCCATGACGGCTTCGCTTCGCTATCACTCACGCACGCCGCTGGGGCCAGCCTGCGGTAACATCCGCTGTCATTTCGGAACTTCTCGCGTTTCTCGCGACTCCCTTCTCGCGTTTCTTTCTTTTTGCTTTCTTTTTTCCCCTCCGCGCGCGCATGCGTGCGATGGTTGTCCCGCTCTTATCGCCGCCGTTCGAAGGTCAAAGGCGCTTCGTTCCTTTCAGAGCAGCCGCTTGAGGAGAGTCGCGTTTTTTCTTTCGTTTCTCCGGATCTTATTCCGTGCGTTGAGGCACACCGCCTGTGCCCAATTCGTCATCCAAAAGGGTATACTGACTGTGCATGCGGTGCCGATAGGCCACATCGAGGGTGTACACGCTCCTACTTTTAGTTGAACTTCGATTTGATGGTAAAACAACATAAGCGAAGTAATTCTGTGGTCGAAATGCATCGTGAACCCGAGCCCAGCGGTAGTGTGCATTCCGTACAACAATGTGCATCAGTCGACGAGACGAAGAAATCGTTGATTAGCACGTTCATGAATTTATTAAGCACTTTGAGAAACACTTCTTTCGCCCGCGCAGTTGCATACATGCATGCCAGCACTGAAAGCACTATAGCTTCGTATAAAATAAATGGAAGATATGCCCGAGAAAGTGAAATAGGAGTTTTCTGTCCTTGAACTCCATTTGACAAAATGGCGTCAGATCGTGAATTTACCTCCTTTCTTCCACCTTTTATCCCCATAATTTCCCAAGGAAGTAAAATTGAGGACGCAGAACTTTATTACACCGATCTTAATACTCCCTAAGGGAGTACGGTCCCAAATGAAGGTAGTATTAAGCCCTTAAAACGCCCAATTCGGCTAGTTTGCGTTTACAGTGTACATCTCAGCCCCTTTTTCTTGCATTACTTTTTCCACAGCTTTCCCTTTTCCTCTACATTCCTAAATCGCTAGAACTCATTTTTTGAAGAATAACATAGTCTACTTTAGAGTTGCCGATATTCCGAAGTTCGCGTCATTTCGTAAGCAATGTTTAAGTGATTTTTACCGAAGGAAATATCTCGGGAGCCTGGTCGCACAAAAAGTCAGCCCAGAAATCCACACTAGCCCTCCTGCAGTTCTTGAACTCAATAGAATATAGGCCACGCTGTGTGTGTGTTGTGAAGTGTATCTCTTCCTTTCTTTCTTTTACTCCCTATTCTCCTACCCACGTGTAAGCAAACTGGACGTAGTCTTGCTAACCTTCCTGCCTTCCCTGTATTCCTTCTCTCTCTCGCTCTCTCCCTCTTCTCGTAGATGGTTTTAAAGAGAAAGGTGGGTGGGTGGAGGAGGTGGGGCTTATTTCAAGTCCTGCAAAACGACGACGCTCCGATCGTGCCGCGCCGCCTCGGAGGTTCCCTTCGCCCGGTCGAGCGGGCGCTCTTAGCCGTGGGAGGGGCACGGTACAGGTCGCATCAGGGGGGTGGTCGCAGCGGCCGATTTTTCGCCTCAAGGGTGGACTCGAACCGCTGGACTACGCCGTGCTCGCTTTGCCTTCGACGCCTCTCGCGTAGTTCGTGCTAGTTGTGGACAGTGGCTGGAGGAGAGAACGAAGGGATGTCCACCGCGGCACACTGCTGTCGGACGCTGCACTCTAAGAGGAGTCAAAAGAAAGTGACTGCACCAAGACTCTCCTCAATACTTTTTTTTAGGCGGCAGCGTCCCAAAATAAGAGTCGGCTTCCATGCGATGATCCCAGAGTCCCGCATTGCTTCTCTTGCCACTTCATTCCAGTTTACAGCTCCAATGGGAAAAACAAGAAACGAAGCGTCTTCCGCCGGGTCAATCCGGCGGGGAATGTCATCAAGCGACCTTGCGCCTGTCAACTAGTTCAACAGGCAATGTCTCTCATTGGTTGGACGGACAACGGTGGAAATGAGGTGAGTGGCACCCATGCGCAAGGAACCTCAAGTAAAATTTGTTTGTACTTTAAAAATAGCCTCGCATCATCTCAATTAACTAAACTAACATTCACCAATGGTACGCTGCGGTTGCAGAATGTAGAAATTCTTCAGCTAGGCGAATGCCTTTCCCGCTGTTTCACTTAGAGAAAAAGCTGTGTGAAACTTATTCAAGACTGATACGTAAATTTGCATAGTTGCTTGGGTGATTTTTTTTTCCATTGTGCGACATTATTCCGCGAAAACAGGAAATTCTGGGGTTTTACATGCTTAATTCACGATTTCAGTCTCAGACTCTCCCTAGTGAAGGGTTTTGAATAATATCCCTCCAAAGCGCACTGATCTGGCTTTATTTTTAATAATTCTTATTTCTATTTTTTTTTCATTCTTATTTACTGATGTTTACTTTTTTGACTTTATTATATGTAAACTTCATATAATTTCTTGCTTCGAAAGTCAAGCTCGTATTTTTATGTCTTGTAAAATTAAGAGCTTTCTTCACAAATTTCGTATCCAGCACTTTCAATGTCTAAGTGAATGCTGGATAACGTCTTCCACTTGCACATAAACCTGGGCATAAACTTTTGTAGTTACCAGTACGTAAGGTAACGTTAGATGTCCTAAATTAAAATCTACAGTTATGTCGTCAGCTATGCGTCTGTAGCTTCTATATCATCCTCCAAATTACATGTATAAAAATTTTAAAATATGTTCGAAAATGCCTGATATTTTTTACTAATGCACCTTTTGAGATCAGACCTGTTCCCAATTTATTACCTTTACATGTGCTTAAAGACACTTGCATCAGTCGAAAGTTCATAAACCATAAATTACGGTCGCATGAAAATTGCTCCTACTACGCACTCACACCTTCCCACGTTTCTCCAACAGCAAAGCCTTGTTACGAGAAATAGCAGTCTCCGTGTTAGTCCCTTATGTAATGCTTTCGGGCCTTTCAAGTGCAATAGATGAAATGACATACCAAGTCTTCATCATTAACACAAAACTAAGCGCCCTTTTTGCAGCAGTTTGCCTTTAGTCCACTTTATTTTTTCAGACTGCAGTGCAATTCACATGTCCATGGCTTTAGTATGTCCCTCTACATACAAAAAAAAAAAAAAAAAAAAAAAAAAACGAAAAAGAAATGGGGAATATGCTACACTTAAGTATACCGTGGTTAAAGACAACCAGAAATAAATAATGAGAAGAAAAGCCACAAAAAGAAATAGCGGTAGCAAAAACCATTTCGTACACATATTCACATATTCGGTGGGTATAACATATTCAGGGGGTAACCAAACAGCTTAGATTCGACACAAACAGATCACAAATCTGAAGCTATAGTATATAATGGCCACGTCTATGTCCTCCAAATTTATGCTGTCTTGTTTTCTTTCCAGGTACACCAGGCAAACAAACCGATCTCAGGGAAAAGGAAAAACCAGCACCGTTGTGCCAAGCGCTTCAGGTCTTATTAACATTCTGCGAATCTTTACCATTGAAGTAAGCTCCAGCAGTTAGAAAGACGATCGTATTTTTTCTTAGTCGATGTACTGATGCTGCCCCGTCACCATCTGAAAGCTTACTGCACCTAAAGGCCTGACCACACGTACGCTTTACAGCGTGTCAGCGCGTGGCTTTTCTGACGCGGCGCCGCGCCCTCTCCCTATGGAGAGAGAGGGCGCGCAGCTTTGCGTAGGCATGCGTTTGCTGAGGCATCTAATATTTCCGCCATAAAAGAAAAATTTAAAAATGGCGATATGAACAGTGCTGTGTCTCTGCATTATGTGCAGTAGTGTTACACGAACTCCATCGACAGCGACTACAGTTGAGAGCTTGAAAATTGACTTCGTGTGCAAGTATGACTGCTCGTGCAGTTGCTTGCGCCTTAGTTCGTTATGTTATGAAGTCGTCAGGAAAAAGCTCTTCGTGCATAACTCCATCCTCGTCATATAGCGGTTGATCAATTTCTGTGCTATCAACGTTGGGTGTCGAATCGATGTTCCTGTGGAATGCGCAAAAAAAGATACCACGCGCTGCGTCGATGCACTTCGTTTCGACGATTGCCACTTCCATCCGACGACTGACAATATGTATCACTTGTGCTCAACACTCCTACCTAGAAAAACTCACAGGGTCCCTTGTGCACTTACCTAAGACGACTGGAAGGCGAATGTCATCTTTTTTTTTTTTAGGAGCTTGCTCGGCAAGCTTCTTATGCTCGCGCCTTGTCCGGCGGCGGCGATGGCCTCGGCGGCGGCGTGTACACGCCGCTCAAGGCGCCGGCTTTCCGGTGATTTCAAGAATGCTCACTAGATGGCGGCGCCGCTCAAGGCGACGCAGACCACTCTCAGCGCTGTCAGCAGGCGCGCTTTTTTTTCTCTCAGCCGACGTATTGTTGCTGCGCCGCAACCCCCGAAAGCTTTCTGCACCTAATGAGTTTTGCATTGCCTCCAGGATCGGAAACGCCTCACCTGGTTCTGCACTACCTTCAAGACGTACCGACGTTTGACCAGGTGGTGATGTTGTGTGATGAGGTCATCATGTGACGTAACTTGCGATGACATCACTATGACATAATAATGGCGTTATGATGCATCACAAAATTTAGCGACTAGTGGCGTCACCATGTGACGTCAGCACGTGATGTTTTGTTCGCATCACTCGTGCTGTCGGCGATGGTAGACGCCAGTCACTTTTCGCGTTTGATGAGGCATCTAAGTCTTAATAAAAAAAATTAAGCAAGAGTATTACAGAACCCACCTTACACAATGTACAGTAGTCCGATGACGTACGCACCCCAAAGAAGTTTCTCTTCAAAAGAAGACGACTACAGATGTCGTTATAACGGGTAGTCTGTCTGCCCTTCCTCTCTCTGTACCGTCATCTGTTGCCAAAAGTTTTGAAATGTTTAGTTCTGCATTCTTCCTGTCCGAGGCGAAAACAGCGCACCTTTGACGAGGACGGACAGAGGAAAGACAAGACATGGGCCCGCTGTGTCTCGTCAAGTGTGCGCTGTTTTCGCCTCGGCATGCACAACCAACTAGCTCGAGATGTGTTATTCACATTCTTCCTGTCCCCTTTTTAATGCATTCTTAAGCTTGGTAAGTATTGGAAGAAATAAGTTGCTAGCCAAAAGAGACAATCCGCGGTTGACTGCTCAAAGTGCGAGTATGTGCACGTCTTTCGCGATTGAAAGAGGAAGGCTATCGAATGAAGTCAGGTCCTCTAAATCGCTTGTGAAAATTTATCGCAATATTCGCACACGTATTAATAAAAATACAAGCACTGTATGTCCGTACTATACTGCACTTTACCATACTCTGCCGTATTATCTCCTACACCATTGTACTAGTGGCTAAATATGAACCTCAGCGTGGTCATATCTCAGCAGAACATTTTTCATTATACTGCGAAAAAAAAAGATAATCTGCCAAAGGTTTTGTTATTGACCAAAACCAAAAGGTAAGTCAGCAAAGTAGAAGGAAAAATGTACAAAAAAGCACAAATATAATGCAGGACCGCCGCATGGCCCCAACAGCCGATAATCTCGTGCCACCTCCAAGTAACAGAACCTACTTTCTGGGAAAATTCCTCTGCGGTAGCAAAATTAATGGTACGACTTGACAAATAGTATAATAACAAGAGAAAAAGAGGAGTTAGCGAGCTCGTTCAACGTAGTGGAACAAGGATGGTGATGGTTCCCCACGTGCGGAGTCGATCGAATAGTATTGTTGTTGCTGCGATGTAGAGGGGGGCACTGAAAGCACAAGGAGCCGCTCAGCGTATTTCATTTCCGACCACAACGGCGGTGGCGTGTGCAGGCCAATATTCCTTGCCGCCTGTTCTTCCAGTTAGTGTATACTATCATTCTTTTTTTTTTTGTTCGATTGGTCCTCCGTTCCGCAGGATAACGTGCGAATAGTGCTAGATATGATGAAGGCTACAGCGGACGGAAGTGGCCTGCAATCATCTTCCGGTCAACTCTTTGCTTTTATGGCAGAGCTTGTAGAAGGAAAGCAAGATGAAGATAACATCGAAATAAAATAGCAAAGCTGATGATAAGCATACCGGGAACGCAGTCGGGTTTGTGACCTTCTGCTGACAAGCAAGAAACGAAAGGTCGAGCGTAAGGGGATTCGGACAGGAGGAGGGATGCAGAAGACAATCAGGATCACGTGATGGTAATCATTGACGGGTCCCTCATAAGAAATGCTTGACTGATATTGTGTTCGAGAATAGGGCCGAGAGAAAACTGCTCAGCTCAGTGGTTACAAAGTCTGGTCATATTTGCTGGTAATAACGCGATGCTCCGCAGAATCATCAAACTGTCAAGCTCCTGCACTTCACTTCCATTATTTTTAGATGCTCCGAGAATAAAACGTCGGGTGTTTTAATCGGGTGCCTTGCCACTCAAACAGACGCGATGCTAAAACAAGACGGTTGTTTATGAAATTGTATGCACCGTCGCTAGTGCCTCTCGGACGAAGCAGACTATACAGAGAATGATATTTATCAAAATCAACTAGCATTTTTGATGGGCTCAGGCCTTGTTGTCGATAGCTATTTTTCCGTGTGTAGCATTGTAAGCTGACAGCTAGAATTTAAAGTAATCTTTTTTCGTGCAGAATTCAAATTTATATTTATCTGAGCGCGTGTGAGATCGCCTGGCTCATAAAACCGCATTTTCAGAAGAAGCCGCGACGAGCTCTTATAACACGAGAAAATGATGTACTTTCCAGAATCCTGTCCTTTAATCTGGACGGGAAGGACTGCCGGTTCGGTCTGTGGAGGCGACAGTAACGTAGATCACTGTAACCGAATAGAGACAAAGAAAGCGAGAGAGAGAGAAGCAAGGAAAGGCAGTCATGGTTAATCAGGCCACACGTCCGGTTTGCTACCCTGCAGTGTAGGATCGTGGGCTGAAGAAGGGCGAAAAGATAGATAAATAGAAGAGCGACCGCCTGTAGACTTGACTTGATACCGCCAGTGTGCGCGTGGTTGTACAACCAAAGAACGCATCACAAAAGCAAGCTGCTGAAGAGTTGAATGTGGCAGCTTTCATAGCAGCTAGCTAAGACACGTCGCGCTCATCTACGGACTGATTAAGCGACAATGGCCGCCATAGAAACCTACCTTGAAGCAGAAAACAATCTATGAATCAATTAATTTCATGCTCTGCAACTGAGACATGCGCATTCGTTGCATTGAGCGATGCTTATTTCCACAAACGGGTGTGCGATTACATGTGCATCATGTTCCGAAACACTTCCGAGTAGGTCCTTGTTTCTCTGACGCAAAACGAGGACATTCGGCGACTGCATGATCGGCCACTTTCTGTGCAGGCGCTACTACAGCACCGTCCACATCTCTGGACGGCCCATAAGGCAGTGAAAGCCCTCTTGTGCTTTTTGAGGACGACGGGCTTGTGTGAACGCCTCTGACTTGACGTGCAGTTCCACATGCTGCAGTGAATTCACTTCCTCTCTCTCTCTCTTTTACCTTCTCTTCTCTCCTCTCTCTTTCTCGTTTTTCTATTCCCCTTCCCTAATCCCCCCAGTGTATGGTAGCCAACCGGAAGTCTTTCTGGTTAACCTCCCTGCCTTCTCCCTTTCTATTTGCTTCCTCCTCCTCCGAGTAGGTCATTTGCAATGTGTGCTCGACTGTTTTCGGATGTATTTCAGTGCTTGTCTGGGAGTCTGATGTTTCTTATCTTGCTCGTGGTGGCACTCGTTATAGCTCGAGCTTCAAAATAAAGCAGCACCCGGAATGATGGTTTGCGTTTTATATAGGGAAGGCTATTAAACACAACAAGAATGTTCATCTGAAGCTCGTTATACAGTGTAAGCTGTAAGTTGGGAAAGATAATGACTGGCTACAAAAGTGAAGAGAGGTAGGTTCAGAAGGGGTCAAGAGAGCAGGAGGTATCAGCTAAGAGAAATACTTGAGAGGAACGCTGTATTGATTAAAATAGGTTTCCATCGTTTTCGATAAGATAAAGAAATATGTATCGAGGATATGCACCCCAATCTTGGAAAGTATGGCCCTGTTCCCCTACGACATCAGTTCACTCAGTGTTCCATGCACTTCCCTAAACGTGTTAGCTAATAGAGCACATAAAAAAGAAGGAAAGAAAAAAATTTACGCAGCTTCGTGCCATAGACTGAAGGAAGTACAGACCTGGGTAGACTTCTTTGTTTCTCTTCGGTTTTCTCTTTCTTTCCTACTCTCACCTTTCCTTTTCTCTTTGCCTGTTTTTTTTTCTTTTTTCTATCTGTATTTAATTCCTCCTCCTATTTTTTCCTTCTTTCTCTGTCTATCTGTTTCTCGCTTGCTTCTATTTTTTTCTACTTTTACACGTGCATTTGCCTGCGTTACACCAAGCGACGACAGCATACAACAGTATACGACAGCCCGGGCACCGAGAGTGCTCCGGACGTAAAACAATAAAGAAGAAAGACAGCAAGCCTAATCAGGCTCTGCTGAACAGTGCATTAACTTGGAACATCGCTTTTCGGGTCTTTCTCGAGAACTATTTTTCAATCTTTTTAGCCAACGATGATGGCTGCTTCACCAGTCACGTGGATCTTCGGTATGTTTTGCAGCAGAAAATCCCGAGTCCCTGCATCGAGAAATAACAAACCTGCATAATTACCACGATCACCTTGTTAGACGCTCCACAGCCCCTATTCTGGACACGCGCATCACTCTACGTGTCGACGTAACCATTTAACGTTGATGCTGGCAAACAAGCTTTCTCCTTTAGATGCGAAGCAGCTCTTTGACTAGGCTGTGTAACGCTGTCCCTCCGTCCGTGCGTCCGTACGAACGCGCCGCAACGCGCTTCCCTCGCCGCAGGTGTTGGAGCGGTGCCAAGTAGGTCACGCCGCAGCTGCGCGTTGACGTCACTCTCTCCCTCGCCTGCCGCGCGCTCGCCGCAGCGCCCGCAGCTGCCGCCTGACGCGCACCTAACGTACGCGTTGAAACGTGTCTGTACGTGTCACCTCTCTCTCGCTTCACCCTCTCCACCGCTCCCATGCGCAACGCTGCTGCTTCGCATCCCATCAGGGTACCCTTTTTCTTGATGTTCGCTGTGCACAGCTCACGCTCAAGCGTTTCTTTAAATACCCAGCAAGCTGTCGCCATTTCAGGCTTGCATTTATTCTTCGAAATGCGCAGAATTCTACGCTCTTCCAGCTTCCTAATTCTAAGCTCCAAACGAGCCCTGATGGCATCTTTTGCTTTAGCTCCTTGTCTGAAGATTCATGACGTCGGCCCCGTAACATAGTGCAATGGCTGAAGTAATTAGACCTCCGCTGAAGCAGCTGAAATGTGCTATATGAACGGCTTCAAGAGTTATACCATGTTTTTGCGTACGAGGGATCAGACGTTAAATGTCGGTGTCCACGTTAATTTTTTCGGACAAGGACATGGTTGTACTTAGGCCCTTGTCAGGTCACCATGTGTAACGCTCGTTTGGTTTGTTGAGTGCTCGAAAGAAAGAAGCGACAAGCATGACAAGGGCGTTGGATGCCTTTTTTATAGTTTGCATGATAGTGATAACTATCTACATAAACTATATAAAAGGAAAGATAAAGCTGAAAGCATTCCGAGAGCATCCTGACAGCACCGTACTTCCCTCTTGCCTGTGACTCCAGCACAGTTTATGGCATAGCAATCTCATATTTTATTCTTGGTTTGCTATCTGCTACTTTTGAAGCATCCTTTCATCACGATATGCGCCCTACCAAAGGTAGTTTCTTGACATGTATTTTCAGTGCGGAGCAGTTTAAGGGGCCGGGCTGCCGTATGCTGTCATTGCTTGGCGTAACGCAGGCAAAACCACGTATAAAAACTGAAAAAAAAAGAGGAGGCAAGCGAGAAATATAACCAGAGAGAAAGAAATGAGAAAAATAGGAAGAAAAATAGAAATAAATAGAAATAAATAGAAGATAGAAACAGACTAGAAAATACAAAAAGAAAGAAATAGAGGAGGAAAGAAAGAGAAAACCGAAGAGAAACAAAGGAGCTTGCCCAGCTCCGTACTTCCTTCAGGCTTGGCACCACTAGTGCGAAGCTGCTTTAGTTTTCTTTTTTCTCTTTTAGGGGAGGGGCGAAGCTCCTCAGGGTGTGGGTCTATCACTTCTCTGTAGTAGTAGTAGTAGTAGTAGTAGTAGTAGTAGTAGTAGTAGTAGTAGTAGTAGTAGTAGTAGTAGTAGTAGTAGTAGTAGTAGTAGTAGTAGGTAGGTAGCCACGTGTAGTGAAATGTACCCACTCCACGTGATAAAGATGACGATGACGCTGTATAGTGGAATGTACCCACTACACGTGATAACGATGAAGTATAAGCGCGTTCCAGTATAGTGGAATGTACCCACTACACGTGATAAAGATGACGATGACGCAGTATAGTGAAATGTACCCACTACACGTGATAACAATGAAGTATAAGCGCGTTCCAGTATAATGGAATGTACCCACTACACGTGATAACGATGACGATGACGCTGATGACCATGAAGTATAAGCGCGTTCCAGACCACACATTTTCTTTCTGCCATGGATGAAAACGATCGAGCTTCGCCCACTCATCATCATTCACTTCGTGGATATGGTGTGATTTTTTTTACCTTTCAAAAGAGCCTACAGCGTCTTTTCGTCTACCCATCAACATTTCGCAATATCACTGCTACGGACAATAAATAAATAAATAAATAAATAAATAAATAAATAAATAAATATTTATGCAATCAGTCAGTCAATCAATCAATTCTATACCACGAGCTTCGAACCTTGCATCACGAGATGAGCTTCGATCGTAAGTATGTTAAGAATAAATGGATGCTGGAAGAAGTCACCCAACAAATATCCATAATCTTGTACTCTCCGAAGGCACAGGGCTGGTCAGAAGTTCGCAGGCCACGCTTCCATAGAAATACATGGTATAGTGGTCTGCGAACTATTGACCCCCCCCCCCCCCTGTACGCCGTTGCCAGGAGTTCGGATGCGTAAAAGCGAAAAGGAGCGCTCGTCGAGGCTTACTTCATTGGTGCCACAGGCCGTAAGGGCAGCTGCTCGTAAACGTGGAGGGAACGGAGCAAAGTCGTCGACAAAGCAACTTTGCAATCCACGCACCGCTTGCCTCAGTTGCACA
>JALIZH010025475.1:0-10437 GCA_030522465.1 Rhipicephalus appendiculatus
TGGTTTGAATTACTTGCATGAGCTGTCTCTAGGTGCTCTTTCATGCAATTGTGTTCAGTGCTGCGATTTTCAGTGATTCGTTTATGGGTGAAACTGAGTAGCCAGTGCTATGTCAATGTGCTAACATTTCCTAAACAACGTATAATTTATTTTTTTTTAGTTCAGGCAGTTCAAAGGCAGTTCAGGTGGTGTCCACTGTCAAACGCCAGTCTAAATTGTCACGGTGCTTTCTTTACAGAATCTTTGTTGCAAGATAAAGACAGACATCAAGAAAGTTAAAGCAAGCTGTTCTAGAACTTTTTTCTTGGATATATGGGTGAAAAAAAAAAGGAAGCCACTCAGCCATCATCATGGAACATACAACATTAGAAGAGAACACAACATTGAGCAGATACAGAAATGCCGCGCTCTAACCTCGTCTTCGTGAACTGTCCAGGCCACGCATCATTTTCTTTTGTTCCTAGTTTACGACGATCGCTTCTCGACCAACACACACGCAATTAACCTGGCCGCACAGTTAGGGGACTTGGCGCTTAGGTCAGCCTACACCGTAACTGTTTTTCATGAATTCTATGCTGGCTGCATTATATAATCAAGGATAAAAAAGACCACTAACGTCAATGCACTGCGAGCCTGCGAATGGCGAAGCTCGTGTCGGGAAATATTTTTCGTCCACCAACAACTACACTTATTATAAGATCAAAATTGCGAGCTGCAGGGAATAACTTGCGAGCAATAAACCATTTCACGATTCTTCGATGCAGTCTGCGCTACTTTTGGCTCCGTCGAAATTATTTTTCCAAGACGCATGCCGTTATTAAAGCAGCTAGTCTTGAACATTGACAGTGAAGATAGAGTACTGTCTTCCCGAAGGGTGCTCGGAGGTGGGTACTGAGATGTAAAGACGAGGGGGGAATTCGGTGTCCTTCACCGTCACTGTCTACTCATAGCGTATAGTCAACTTGCATTTTCATCGCTGCGGTGATAAGGACGCTTGTGAAATGTCGGAGCTCTTGCTAGGTCGGGGGAGGGTCGCAAGTGGCGGCCAAGGAGTGGGACGACTACAGAATGTTTTAAACATCACTTTGTCAGTGTTCTTAATTTTCATGTGATGTCTCATTTGACGCGTCTGAGTATAAGCATATCGTCAAACATTATTTGCCCAAAGAGCCAATCTGATCCTTGAGGAATGTAGCTGTAGGCTAGCTTGCTGCACAGCTTCCACAATACAGTATTTTACAGGAAAAATGTCGTACAGATTGGCTCTATTTATAAACTTTCTCAAGCTGTATGCGCCCAGTGATTAATCTGAAAACGTTAGCCGAACCAGTATATCAGTTTCTCTTACCGTACAGCCCGAGATCAAAGACATTACTGGAACAAAGAGTGGTAAGAATTAGAGCACGCGTGCAATGCAAGCGATAGACATTGACGTGAACCGCCTTTAAGTAGTGCTCGAGCTCTTTTGAAAAACACGCAGTTCACAAAGTGATGAAACTTCAACTACCGACGTTCCAGGATAAAATATATGTAGGATGGTTTGTATCTCAACGGACCTTTCGACGTACGTTAAACTAGCGAAAAGTGGCGAGGGAAGGAAGGTAAATTAGGAAATTTTGAACGTGTTTCAGAAGCGCGAGCCGAAATTACATTTTTGCACGACAGACAGGGAAACATGCCAGCCACTTCAAAATTCCGAGTCAAAGCTTCAATCAGGACACCGAACATGGAATCCACATTCTCCTTGCTTCGGTCGTTTCTCGATGTAAAGTAGTCGCGCCAGTCAGAAATTCATACAAATGGAGTGCTTCCTATGATGGGAATAGGGTAAAGCTTATGATCGGTGGTGGCCTTTGACGTTGCACATGTTAGCGCTATTTTTATATTATCGAAACAGTGGTTACTACAATATGCAGGCCAAAATGATCTATTGAAAAAGCGAGGGAGAGAGAGAGGGTGAGACAAATATTAAGTAGAAGGCAGTGAGGTTAAGCAGAAGAATATTTTCTGGTTTGCTACCCTGCCTTGTGGAATAGACAGAAAAGTAAGAAAGTAGAAAATGAGATAAAGGGCTGAAAATATAAGGGAACAACATACACACACAAGCAAAGAATGAAGAAAACAGAAAGGGCAGAAAGAAAAGACAGGCAAGACAATTGGAAAAGCGTGTTGTTGGCTACACTCCTACAAAGCGCAAAGAAGAAAAATTAATAGAAAGATTAAAGGAGGAGTAAACGAGAGATGAAATCGCACACACTTGCAAGACTGCGCCACTCGGTCCAAAGGCGTTCGCTTAATCCTCAATGTATTTGGGAACCAGCCTTCCCGACTTATCCAATGTTTCCCGTCAAGACATTCATTAATGCTGGAGTAGATCCCTGCTTATGCGAGTCATTGGAGACAAACACTTTCTTGCGCTTGTGGCAAGCTGCCGCACATGAACACTAAACAAAAAAAAACCTCACAGAAAACATGCGAAAGCGTATTACCGTAAAATAATTTTTGTCCTTGTGAAAGCGCATTACTAACAGAAAATAGCAAGAGACCAAGTAAGAGAAACAAATCACCGCGTTTTGTTTTATTGCAATAGCATTTATATGGAATACTCGAGGAGCAGTCTTTCCCGTCGCCGTCACCGTGAGGTTCCGTATAATGTCCACAACCGTTAACATCGCAACGCGTGTCGTATGTTCTATGTGCGAGTGAAACCTATACGAGGGCAGCCGACCGTCACGGCTCAAGAGGAAAGAAAACATGTAGGCCTTTTTATTTCGTGCGAAAGGCCTATCGGGGGGTTTTTTAGGAGGAGGGGGTGCGAATGTTGCGTGAAATGTTAACGTCTCAAACATTGAGCGCTACGGGAAAATAAGACGCTAGTTGTTCATTCTCCATGAAAATTATAATAACATATCAAACATCACCAGGAGAAAAGGTCTAGAGGTTAGGAACTCTTCCTTTTATTTCTCAACAAGCCCAAGAAAACACGCGAATGATGAGGAATGTGAGATCAAGGGGGTGAAATAATTAATATGTTTGAAAATATAGAGGAATGAATTCCGATTGTAGAAATACAATAATAAGAAGCTTTAGAAATAGCGTCCCCAGGTAGCCCTGCATAACCAGGAAGCCCAGACACTTTCGTACGCAATTCTTCTCTTCTTTTATATATTCTCTTCCTTTATTTCTTTGTTCTCTGTTTTGTATTTGTATCTCCTTTATCGTGTACACAGTGAAAAATTTTCTATATCTGTCTTCCCGCAACATTTCCTTTATATTCGCATCGCAAATACATAGGTCCTTTATTGCTCTCTGTGAACAATCTGTGAACAGGAACTTGTCTACACAGATATGCACAATCTTTTAACAACCTTGCACAAAGCCAAGAAGTATATATATATATATATATATATATATATATATATATATATATATATATATATATATATATATATATATATATATATATATATATATATATATATATATATATATATATATATATATATATATATATATATATAGGTTCGAGGAGGAACGTGGTTTTGGCTACGGGGCATACGCTAAGGCCATTGGCCTTAAAGAACCTAAAACGACTAGACAGCATATCAGCCTCGCATTATACGGATTATCACCATGGCAACGGCGTAGGTGTCCCTTAAGTCTTCGTCAAGGGACTAAGCATCCACGAGCCATTAGCCATTTATCAAGGAAAAGAACGTAGTCCTGTGAATCTGACGTCCTGAAGGAAGAAACTCCAGCGGGGTCTGTCACCGGGATCCCACGCGGTTGTCGAGCACTGAACTAATGCAGGTACGATTTGCCTTGAATATTTGACGCGGCCATTGATCCTAGATACCCATTACTATTGCGATGCAGCCTAGGCCCGCATAAGAAATTTACCAGGAGCTTGCGTGAAGGAAAAGGGGTGCACTTATCGCATGGCGGTAGCGTTCAGGATCAAAAGAGTATCTATTCTGTGGCGTCGTAGCGAGGATTCTGGAAGGCAGATTGTACTGCTATCATTAAACAAGAGACAGGGAGTGAGGTACAGTGGCAAGACCTCGTAAAACAAAGCTATAAATACTTGCGACCCTTAGTAATACATTAGGATGGGGTGGTAAACAAAACCCAACTCTGAAAATGCACACTAACAAGTAGTGACCTGCCTTTCCAGATACGTTCCATGGGACACCTACCTCGGTATCCTCGAGCATGACTTGCCGACGTAAAAGCTAGCTGGTATAAACCTGCTTTAGAATAAAATTTTAGAATAAGAACACTTTTGCACGTGAACGTTCTGAAACTGAAAATAAAAATATACGAATTGTCAGTCACGAAGGCAAGCGACTATACCACCTTCTCGACTATTTGCTTGTAATTCTTATAGTTTCCTATAATTCAATAAGGCGCAAGGCGTCTTATAGTTTGGAAGCTAAAGAGGCTGTCAGCCACAGCGACCTTTGTTTCCTGTGATCGATAGGACGCTGGTTTCGAAAGCTGCAGCAAAATAAAGTAAATCATGAGAAGGAGGTCACAAAAAAGTTGAGTGAAAAGCAGTCCGATCGTGAGAGTACCACCTGAGGGCAAAAACAAGTTTTTCAGAAATCACGAAATAGTGTGCATGAAATAATGGATTTCCTGTTCCAGAAAGCCACGAATCATCCACGCGGCGCAACGATCTCGCCTCCGTCCTAGTTGGCTGAAAAAGAAAAGTATATATGATCAAGATGAATAGGAGTCATTTGCGGAACTACTTTCGAACTTCTCGGGTTATTTGTATTCTTCGTAGTTTTTCTTTATCCTTCTCTGTTTTTCTTACAGCCTTATCTTACTTCCTGTGTGCAGTCAGATTGTCAGGGTCATCACTTGCAAGAGCACATCTTTGCCTTTTCCCTTGCCTTGTTTAGTTATCTAATAACTATTTTTCCGTCAAGATTTCTTCACCTATCTTATAGCTGCCGCATGGACTCTCTAAAAAGTTTCTAGTCTTCCGTCAGTTGAACCCGTCAGCTGAAAGGGCCCCGAAGTTTCGACGGAAGCTCTGGTCGCTGAATAGAGCCCGTTTTACGCAAGGCGCCTGAGTTTCTCTTGCATAATTTAAGTGCCAATCCATTTCCGATTTGTCAGACGCTGCACCATAATCTCCTTCTTTTACATGGAAAGGCAAATACGAAAGGAAGCCTTGAGCGCTTCTTTTTACACATGTTGCCAGTTCCTATGGAGAGCATATCAATAATGAATGAGTGCTTCGTCTGCTCAGCAGTTCAACCAGATAGCAGCTGAAGCGTTTGCTTAGTTCGGTTTTCATCCCACGCATGCATATTTGAGGAAACAAACAGCGAAGGTGGTTTGATACTTACAAAGCAAAGACGGGTTGTGCCGTCGTTGAGCTCCAGGGTTTCAGCTAATTATTTTGTGCAGCTTTGGCAAGGCTATTCAAGAAGGCGTGGCAAGGTAGTCACTTATGCGCAAAAGAAAGTAGTGCGCATAGTGTGCCGACAAGTTGGTCGAGTGTGAACGCTGTGTGTTGCAGTTCGCGGTGTAAACGAAATTTACCGTTCCGTCTGTGCTGTTTATTCGGTAGCAACTTAATTGTGTTTGTTAAACTAGTCTGGGTTAAGAATCAATATGTAGCGCGAGCATAACTATTACATTTTAATTAATTTTAATGAAAATTACCCTGAAGTCACACACAATAATGACCGAAACCTTTTTTGAGGTAACAGTAACAATCATAGGGAGAAACTATTATCAGATAAGAAATATACATCTGGAGAACCTTGGGCAGTGTTAATGAGTAAATGAAATCCATGTGTAGGTCACAGACACGCTGGGACAAAGATACAAAAAGCCAGAAAAGGGTGCATGGTACTTTAAGCATTGTTCGTAGGGAGGCTGGCGCGTATACCTAGAAATTGCAGCTCTTTCTTTTCCCCTTTTTGATTCAGACGCGAACTTCAGTTAAATTTCACGTGCTGCCCGGTTTTACTGAGAGGCCCCCATACTTTACCGCAACGCAGGCCCTTCACAACATTGCGTTGTGCCGACGGAAACTGACGAGTGGTTCCACCCAAAAAGAAGAAAAACTAATCGTGTGACTAAGTTATAATGTTTTTTCCGGCCTCACAGCGGAGAAGAGCGATTAACCTGTTGGCTTAGTCACTGCAATTCACCGGCTTTGTTTTGTGATGACACTTGGGAATTACGACGCAAGAATGAGCCCAGCGATACGTGATCGCCGGCGCCTGACACAGAGATTGCGCTGTCCTCAAATGCTGTAAATGAAACACCAGGCTCTTCTGAAAAAAAAAAAAACGACGGTAAAGTAGGCAAGCTGATAAGGAAAGCACGCAGGGAAGTGAACGAGCACAGATTTTACTGGACTTCGTGCTCTCAGACGAATAAGTGTGCCCACTGTATCACACCTACTTGCGATATATATATATATATATATATATATATATATATATATATATATATATATATATATATATATATATATATATATATATATATATATATATATATATATATATATATATACAGGGTGTCCCAGCTATCTTTAGCCAAGGGTTAAAAAAATAGAATTATTTGAGGCAGGCGAGTGAAGTCAGTTGAATATTGCTTACAGCCATCTTGCGCACTACAGGCAATTTTTTTATTTCGTAATTAACTAACTTGTTAATAGAAGTAATTGTAATGTAAATGTGAAGAAAGAAAAGTGGACGAAAAGATAACTTGCCACCGGCAGGATCCGAACCTGCGACCTTCGAATATATATATATATATATATATATATATATATATATATATATATATATATATATATATATATATATATATATATATATATATATATATATATATATATATATATATATATATATATATATATATATATATATATATATATATATATATATATATACCCACAAATGAGGGACAAGCAGGGAACTTGACCCGGATAGAAACATCCAGTTTGCTACCCTACACTACGGGGACAGTGACGGTCAAAGAAACATAAAAAGAACTACAAGAAAAGCAGGCGTGCAAAAAAAAAGAAAATAAATTGTAACTCCAATAATCCCAATTCATGCGCAGCATCCTAGAGGCAAATAGAAGGAATAAAATCACATGTAGAACATCAATTTTCTTTTTTTACATGACTGGTTTAATTGCATACCGTCATCATCAGATTGTATCAGAGTTCATTTAAACACGGTGATCTCCAAAGTATAGCTTTCATGCTTTGCCCTGCCTGACAGAGGGCTGCTTAAACACCTGGTTTCACGCCCGTCCTAATGAAGAGATCCTCAAGGGAAACAATTGCCGGCTATGTAGACCAGGCTAACCCTGCCTGCTGCAGCATCAGCTCCACCATCGGGTGAACTGCAGGAAAATAGGAGAGGACACCATCATCTCACACTTCCTTCGCTGAAATACGGGGACACGTTCGGCAAACACCTTTAGTATTTCTCCCAGCTCTTGTCGAGCAAAGGCACCAGCGTATAGCATTCCACCACGACGGGCCGTTTGGTAAGCGCAGTATGGAAAGACGAGACGCGCGCACGTCTATCAGTGACGAAAGGCGCTTGTTACAAAGTTCGCAGATCCTCGTTAGTGGGGCACACGTGCTGCTGGTAATAAGGTACCCGTGCGGGTGCGTGATTGATCTTCCGCAAACGGGGCCGGGATGAAACGGCTGACTTAATGGCGGCGCTGGTAAGGCACGTGTACCAACGACGTCCACGTTATCGCCTAATGATCGCTGCGATTCGCTCATTATTGTGCTTAATGATGGCGCCGTTGGATGAAGTGAAAGATAGGTTACATTGGGGGAAGTTACGTTTACGATAGTGTGAGTGCACCATAAGCACTGATAGATACAATATCAAACTATTTGATATCAAATATCAGGGGATGGATCAATGCAATCGACGAAGAAGGAGAAGAAGCCAAAGAAGAAAATGGCTTACGCTTTTGAGTCGCCTAAGGCGAATGCATAAGAAACCGCGTCACTTTTTCGGTGCAGCTCCCAAAACCCCAAGTGTTCGAGTCCTCCCCACGCGTAATGATATGGTTGTCTTGAACCGTAAAATCGTGAAATTTTTTGTCTAAGTGAACTTTGATGCCACGAATTCACGTTAAGGTTTTGTTGCTCGGCACGAAGTTAGATGTCATATTCAAGCAGCGCTCATGCGCAGTTCGATAATGTAACACACGACATCGGTGAGGAGCGTTGTGTATCAAATAATTGAAAAGGTAATCAGCTAGTTCCAGCGTGAGTTTGAAATCTAGCGTGAACTTGTAATCATTAGATCGGTACAACGTACATTCAATTTCCTCTAAGCAGTATCACGCCGCTCAAGTCAGAATATAAACGTCCATGTTTGCGCTTCGCGAAATACGTCGCAGTGACGGTAAAGCAGCCACTTTGAAAAGATTCGAACGAAAAGCAGAGTAGGAGATTCGGATGGAAATACAGATAAACACTATTTTAGAAAACATAAATAAATCTGCTAATGCAGTTACGATTTCTAACAGCATGCAAAGAAGCGTCCATCAACACACAAAAGAAATTTTTCTCATTTCTATCTATATACATCTTTCGGTCGACTCAACGGTGATGTTTTCTTAAGAGCAGCTAAAATGAAAGGATTCGTGGGAGTGGGATACGAAGGCTCAAAGAAATGTCATTAGAAATAGTTTCTGTAGCACATACAGTAAGCTTATTTCCTTAACACTCTTTTTTTTTCTGCACTTATATACACGCGTTTTGTAGAAGCTCTGAGATGCAGATGCGTGATATCTTTTTTACTTCTCAAAATAAGCACGAACCGAGTGTCCAAGCTATTTCGCTTGTAACAGCACGAATCGCTCCGAGTTTGTATGCCCATGTCACAATAGTTGGGAGAGTATTCTACGCACGCGTAGCAACGACGTGGTACAGGTGTTAATCGCTGAGGCTTCGGTCATGATGCATTGCTTCACTATACTGCTCCCAGACGGCGACACCACCCGCCCATCCAAGAGCCCTGCGAGAGGAAAGTGTGAGATATAAAAGGCGCGTTTGTAATGCCGCCAGAGCATGTCAACCGTGGCGCAGTGGATAGCGTGCTCGGCATCTGTTGCCGCGGACAGAGAGCTCATGGGTTCGACTCCCGTTGATGAAACATTCTTCTTTGTCATTTGATCGTGTCATTTTTTTCTACGTCATTTCCGTGACAGAAATACGTGAATTATGTCTTGGTGGCTCCGGATGAAACACTATCGTGCTCAAGAAAGAACTTCTAGTTACCTGGGCACTCCATTAAATTTCCTACGCGAAAAGTCGTACGTCACACGGACGTGACTTCATTTGCCATAGCATGAGTTAGCAAGATCACATTGGGCTTCAGTGTCTCTCGATACGCTAAATATCAAGGTTTTCTCACCAGTTTGATAGGTTTTCCTGGGGCGCATTACAGTTTAGGTTACGACAATTTAAGCCGTGATCGTGACCAGGGACATGTCTTATGACATCAGTTCTTTAAATGAACTGATGTCATAAGATTGCGCGCACATTTTTCATTGTTGCGGGCGCAGCCAGCTTTAATGGCATTTTCCCGCTTTGGAAGTTCATGTCCCCTTTGTTATATTTTCGTATTCGAGACGTGTAAGCAATGTTATCAAAATTGTCAGAATTTTTTTTTCTGAGAGCTCAGTCTCTTCGCAGGGAGGAACCTATTTGTTTTTGTTTTTCGCATTTAATGCTGTTGACTTCAAGCTTACGACTCTCACCGAAAGTTGGCGTCACTGTACACCATGTTAGTGCTATTCTAGACTGTCAGCCCATTTTAATTATTTTTTATGCGGTCCTCTACGTTTGCGCGCTCGCCGAGTTGCGAGAGTGCTGTCCCGACTAATTGGGGTCACTCTTTCCGGGCTGTTTGACAGCGTTAGCTTCCAAAGCAGCCCGAGAAATCTCCGTTAACAAGCAACTTCCTGTCAGCTTATTACCGCGCCATGTACACAACAGCCTCGGAAGGCCTTGCAACCCAGCGTTGTGTTCGAGCGCAGCGTCGTTGCAATCGGTAGTAAGCCAAGCTTTAACCGCAACAAAAAGTGACTGAGCGCCCCGCCTGTACAGGTGGCTTTTTTGCGGTTACATAGTTGCTGTGGCGAAGCTGCATTACTTCTCGATCGCCCAGTGACCGTAATTCTCCGTAGCTAGCCAGAATGCGTGAGCGCATCTATCAAAGGAGGGAAAGAAGAAAACAAAAGGGAGAAGGCAGGGAGTTTAATCAGACACGTGTCCGTTTGACTACTCTACATCTGGGGGAATGGGAAAGGGAAGCAGAAAGATGAAAGAGAGAGGAGGGAAAGAAGGAATGAAATGAGCTACAAGTGCGCTGACGCCTGTGTGCCAAGAGTAGAACAGAGCGGCATGCGTGGGCA